>JBCEWB010140580.1:0-10948 GCA_039654565.1 Peronia peronii | reverse complement strand
TTCCAAATTCCAAATTTCTACCCACAAAATTTCTCAGCAAAAATTGGGAACTTCTAAAAGCCGAGATAATCCTACTTCCTTTGGATTGAAAGGCTTAAGAAAAACAAACAAACAACCCATTTTTCCGTACCTTTCGGTGTGTCCTGGAATATTGGCTTGGCTAATTTATTAGATCTGGAAATATTGACATATCGCTAAAGCTTTCCTCTTGTCCAAGTGGATCGTAGATCTTCGTAAAGTCTTAATGTTATTTCACCGTATTCCTTCGTGATTCACTTGCCATGTTATGTTCTATGTAACTGTTCCAGCTATTTATTTGCGGTAACTATTGTTTATAAATGTAATAATTTTTGATTTACATGAAAGGGAATCACCAAAGAGAATCTTTTGATTACATGTTTTACGATGTTTTGATCTCAATCTGGCAGTATTTGCAATGTAGAGAATCTGACAACATCCTATTTTTTCTTGCAGCTTCTGACCAATAAGTTTTCCAGTAGCAATTCCAGCCTCTGTCACGGCCTGTGTCCTGCCAACCAACTGCAACACTGCGGTGGGAGTGACCAACACTTCAGACATTACGCCTTTGGTGAGTGTTCACTGGTTGTTTGATTCACGGATTGATTTGTTTAGTTATTTAATGATTTACCATTGGTTGGAGTGTCCACGCCGTGAGAGAGTGAGTGAATGGGTGAGTTAATGCGTAAGTGAGTAAAGGAGTGAGTGAATGAGTGAATGGGTGAATGAGTGAGTGATTGAATGAATGAGTGTGTGCGTGAGTGACTAAGTGCAAATTGAGTGAGTGAATGAGTGGATGAGTGATTGAGTGAGTGAGTGAGTCAGCGAATGAGTGAGTGAATGAATGAATGAGTTAGTGAGTGAGTGAGTGAGTGAGTGAGTAGGTGAATCATGACTGAATGAGTGAGTAACGGAGTGAGTGACTGAGTAAGTGAATGAGTGAGTGAGTGGGTGAGTGAGGGAGTGAGTGAATGAGTGAGTGAGTGAGTCAGTCAGTGAGTCAGTGAGTCGGTGAGTGAGTGGGGAGTTAGAAGCTTAATTTTAATTCTCGCTGGCACTTACTGATTTACTTTTACATTTATTCATTCCTTCATTCATTCGAGTACATTTTCATTCTCTTATATTGCTCCTACCTTCTTTCTCCACTTGCACACTTTCTCATGCATGCATGTCTGTATGTGAGATTTATTCTAATAATATCGTATAATGTGACATCCACTCTGAATATATACAGAATAAGGTTCTCCTGAATACAGTTCTAAGACTTACTTTGTCTTAATGCCTACCTTAACTCTAGAAGTATCACAGAGTATTCTGGCGAGAAATAGAGACATTATGATATTATACAACGAAACTCCTTTCCGAATAGCATTGTAATACAGTGGTTTCATCACCAAATTCAGTTAGATTTGTATCACTTTGCAGCGTACATTTCCATCTCTTAACCTTAGAAATTTTATGGATTCGGTATAACCAAGGACTGGACCGTCATATTTTACACTGGAATATCATTCCGATCCAAAGAGCAAACAGTAGGGCAACACAGTATTCATGTTACATTGTAAAAATTGTCTGAAAATGTAAAGCCATTTGCTGTGAACTTACAATCAATCTACCGTTTTTTTTTTACTGCAAGATTTTTTCTGTAATTTTACTGCACATTTTTGGCTTTTTTTTTTTTTGCTTTGTTTTTGTTGGTGCCAATATTTTGTTGCATTTAACATCACAGTATTTTATAGTAGGACATTCTTTTTCTGTATTTTTACGGTATAACTCTAGCACTTTTTTCATGACAAAGTTTTGCTATATAAATTACATGATTTTTCAAACATTATATACGAGAGATAAATTTTAACTGTCATTTTTATACATCAACATTATTGTCAAAAGAGAAATCATAACATTCTAGTAACTTCTGTTGACATGTGAAAGGTTAAACATCATTATAAGTATATCATCATACAAACCTTGACCCAACAGCAATGTGAGGATTAACCCTCCAAAACCCGACATAAAGTATATAACACAATTATTTAATTGTTTTTTAACGATGATGGCTCTCAACATCTAACTTTAATTAGCCGTTAAAACGGCCAATTGATTTGTTATCGAGACTCTTACTTATTTCTCCATATAAAATGTCTGTGATTTCCAGAGATTCCAAAGTCTTCTTCATGCGTATCGCTATTTGTATTGTTTATGTTATTCTGGGTTGTAGAGGGTGAAGTAGACAACTGAGAAATATCCCCACATATTTGTTTCCTCTGCAGACACGGACGTAGCCCAATCCTGCCAGGAATTGCAAGATAACTTTGTCATTTTACCCCAAGCTTACAATATCAACGGACTGCTGCAGACTTGTGGGGTGGACGGTGAGCTCTCTATCCCTTTACCCTTCATCTTGTCCTCTCAATCTCCCTCTTCTCTCTCCTTCCCTCTCTCTCTCTCTCTGTTAGTTAAGGCGATTTCTAATGCTCATGGAGACATCATGTACCACTGGTTTTGTTGTTGTTATTGTTGTTGTTGTTGTTGCTGTTGTTGTTGTTGTTGTTGTTGTTGTTGCTGCTGTTGTTGTTGTTGTTGTGTGACATGTGGTGCAAGAGAATAAAAGTTTCTTCGCTGTTTTTAACTGTCACATATTCGCTTTTACTTTCTCTCACCTATTCTTTCTCTCCATCTCTCTCTCTCTCTCATTCCTCTCCTGCCTCTTTCATATTCTGCTTGGCTGAATGGTTCAACGCCTTTGCTTTTTCTCCTTATTTATTATCTTTCTCTTTCTCTCACTCTTCTTTTTTTTTCATTGTTTCACAGAAAGTGACCAGTAGAGTGTATTACACACAATAATCATATTAACTATCCATTATCCAGATGTGTCCACTGCATGCCCAGCCGGATTTATGGCAAGACGGGGCAAATGTTACCGATTTCAGCGCCGCACAGATCAACCAATCACGACAGCCGCTGGGATGTGCTTCAATCTAAGCTCCTCCTACCTGGCTTCACCAACCAATCAGAGCGATGTTCACGATCTCCTTGATCTGATCTCTGAGTTTTCTGCTCTGAGGACGGCGCACATGTGGGCGGTAGGAAGGAAACATTTACTTCGCTTTTATTCAGTCATTCAGCCATGTCGTAGGTGTGCATTGCTGGTCCTGAAAAATAAGATGCACTTGTCCAGTTTGTTCAAATCCAAGTGTGAAAAAAAAAGCCATTTATCCTGAATTTGCTGTTTCTGTATTTATATATTGATTTCCAATGGTGCATTTTAATAAGGAAGAGAGGAAAAGGGAGAGGGGGGGGGGAGGGGAAACGGTGAGAACAGAAAGAAGTTGGGAAAAAAAAGTAGAGCAAAACAAAGGTAAAAGAGAAGAGAAGGAGAAAGGGGACGGGAGGTGGGGGAGGGGGGGCGGCATTGGGGTGAGTCGGGACAGGGTGAGAAATAGGATATGAAAGAGAATGTTCACTGAACTTTTTTTTTTTTGTAAGCTTACAATTGCATCTGTTTCTGTCTGTGTGTCCAGCTGGGCTACTACAGTGTCTTTGACCAGGGCAAATTTACCTCAGCGGCGGGTCACATTTTGAGTGACGGCAGCGATATCGCAGGAAATCTGAGGGACGGGAAGTTGGAGATTAGCATCTCCGCTCCCCCCCCCCCCCGCGGGTCACCCCCCTTCCACTCATGCCCCCTCCCTCTCTTGTCATCCTGCCCTCTCTGACCCAGGTACATTTATCACGTTCTCTCTCTCCATCCTTAAACTTTTCCTCTCTCGTTCATCTGATGCTGATAGGGTACAGCTGTTCTGCTTCTTATAACTGAACTACTTTCCCTCCCCACCCCAGCATTGTCTCCTCCCTCTCTCTCTCTCTCTCTCTTTTCATTCTTGCCCATATTCACCATTCTCGCTTCCTTACATTTCCTAATGGTTCTCAACTTTATAACTGACTGACCCGCTGTCTCGAAAGTTTCAGATCGCCATCTGATCCCTTGGACTGCCCAAATGTGAAAAGATCGATCTGTTTCACTCGACATTATTGATTGCCCATCAATGCAATAGAATCTCTGGCTTATTCATTCACAGTTCATTGACTGATTTGTTCACTTTCTCTTTTACACGTAAACATTTACCTGCTTTCTGTTTTTTCCCCGACATGTTCATCTCCTTCCTCACATGCTGTTACCAGTGAAGACTTCATTTTGTTTGATTGTCATTTTACATTTTTTTTCTAAATCCTGTTTCTATTATTAGCAAATTAACTAGTAGAAAGTATAAGCACTAGCCAACAATGTACATACTATTTTACATACAGGTCTTAAAATCCCAGAGTCAAGTTTAGCACTAGTACTGTAAAGTAACGAGGAAGTTCTGTCAGTGGCAGGATATGAACGATCCCTCAGAAAGACCATAAGAAAGAGGCAACTGAAATTCCTCGGACACATTTGCAGGAGGAATGGACTAGAGAAACAGATGCTATGTTGAAAGATCCAAGGGAAGAGAAGCAAAGGACGGCAACGAATGAAATATATTGACAGCCTGAACAGATACGTCACCAAGAATGAAATGAGCAATACCGAGATGATAAGGAGAACTGACAACAGAAGGGTCTGACAAGCCATGGTCGTCCATGTCGGCTCCAGATCTGACACCTAAAGAAGAAGAAGACTGTGAAGTGTAAAAGTCACATAAACCTCCGGAATGTCTGACCATTGAGAGCACGCATCCCAGTGCAAATGGCCATTTCCCTATGAAGGCAATCTCATTATAAGGCAGTTAAATCCACACAGCGAAGAGAGGACAAAGAATATGGATTTAAAGCAGAAATCACAGGTGATTTATCACAGGACCAAAGGCTTAGTATGCAACAAAACAACTGAATCCCTTAACCAAATGTGTATTTTAAGCTCAGAGCATATTTATCATATCATAATAAACGCTCGTAATGTAATCCTATTTCCAGCCAATCGCTGTGTGGCCTTGAATGCGACTTCCGGTAAACTGGTGCCAGTCAGCTGTTCTGAGACCTTGCCCTTCGTCTGTGAAACCAGCAATGGTGAGTGAGTGAGTGCCACCCTTTCGTTAACCTTTGTACCAAAAACTCTGCAATTTTTAATGTCTTGTGTCCACTTCTGAAGCCAACCATACGATCCTAGACTAGTTTTTAATTTCCCAGTGCTTACGTGGTGCCAGGCAAGATTCCTTTGGCTTAACACTTTCCATGCCGACGGCGAGACAAAACGTTTGTGAAATTACAGAAATGCTCCTAGAACTCACAATATCCCTTTGAGAGATGGATTTTGGGTCTTTCTGGGTCTTCGTGGAAATGGGTGAAGTCAGGGTAGTCAAACACAATGTTTCCATATGATTTCCCAACATTCTTTCTTATTGTGTTCCCGACTGCCAGGCGATCTCTGTCAATCCCATGCAGGAAATCACTCACTTTACTTTCTCTGTACTATTTACTATTCCCACTGCAAATTCATCCCACATAGAAGAGATCAGCAGAGTAGTGATTTGTTTACCCGTCACATTGTTCTGTGCCACTTCTTTGTTTGTTTGTTTGTTGTTGTCCCTCTTAAAACGTCTTATGGTTTTCTAATGGTCAATGATGGTAGAAGGTTTACAATGACCTAATAGGCAGCTATGCAAATGCAGTGATGAGTCTGCCACCTTCCGTGTTTTTATTGGTGTAACCACCTGCCAGCCGACTTCAAACCGGAGTGTTAAGTGTTTATTCCATGCTCTATTCCGCTGTAGTGTTATCTCTTTGCCATCGGCTTGTACGGGATATTTTCAGAGCGCCATAGAGATTAAAACTTTCCGTTTTGTACATGAATACCCACATAGACTCACTAAGTCCCCCACACACTAATACACACATACACATCCACCCACACACACACACACACACACACACGTGCACAGCATGAAGAGAGAGTTAGAGAGACAGGAAGAGTAAAGAAACGAATGAGAAATTACAGTCGCTATAATGAACGTTTAATGAAACAGATATCTGATCAAACTAATTTTCAGAATTGATAGAGGACATTTTACGTTTGCGCTCTTTATTCCCGAGTTCACAATTTACTCCTGTGTATCAGCGTTTCACTCTTGTTCTCTTTCTTGTGTTTTAACGCTTACTCGTATTCCGTAAGTTTTAACACTTATCTCATAACATCACTGTTCTGATCTCTGCCCCTTAGCTTTCCTAGGCTGTGCCCTGATCAACACGACCCTTATCACCGTGACCCAGTTCACAATGTCTGAGGGCATGACCGTTCAACAATGCATCGCTTACTGTAGGGGCACCGGAACCGGAAATATCTACGCCATCGTGCGCGGGGGCCACTGCGCATGCGTCCACGACCTGGACGCTGTCCGCAGCTGGGGTTGGAGTTGCCATCAGGCCTGTCCAGGTCAATTCTCACAGCTGTGTGGCTCAGATCTCATCAATATTTACTCTGTCTATGCAGTCGGTGAGTCCCCGGACGGAACTCACAGCTGTCTGTGGGCAAGAATCTTTCATGTGCTTCACAATGTCCCGTTATGAAAGCATATACATAGTTGGCTGAGTTGTATTTTTGAAAAGGTGTTGAAATCTAACTGGCATCTTTTTTAAATAGGATATCTAAAAACCTTCATCAGTGTCACTGTTTCATTCGAGCTCTCGGCGTTGATTGGATGGACAGCCAAAGATGATAAACTCCAGTGTCACTTAACGGGTGACAAAGAACCCATTTGGTTTTATGAGGATTGAATGATTATGTTTATTTATTTACAATAGATATGTTTTTGATGTTGTTACTGATGCTGCCGTTGTTGTTGCTGCTATTACTGTTGTTTACTCTAACTAGATATAAGATTAGAAGTTACATCTAATTAACAGCAGAGGGGAATGGTCGTGGGGTTAACCGTCTAATGTCATATAATCAGATGCCTAGTTTGTTATTTCACTGGTTTTACTCATATATTTATGTATCTTATGCTTATCCCTTTATTTATTGATTGGTTCCTTGCATGTTTTCTAACCGATTGTCTTTGGTTACCTACTTATTAATTAAAACGTATATATCTATCTAATTACTTACCTATATTATGTTTTTGTCTGTTTACTAACTTACTTAATATCTTGTTAATTATCGGTTTACTTCCTCATTTATCAATGTTCCATGTATTACAGCTATATTGTCATCTCATTATGTGTTAATCATTATTATTCTCCTTTGCTTGTCCCTCACACGCACCTGTAGAGAACTACCCTGCGGAGCACATCCAGCACAGCTGTGACGCTCTGTTGACCTATGGCGTGGTCCAGCCTGGCACCTACGTCACCGACACCTCTTCTTACGTCACCTGCTTCAAGTACAGTGAGTCAGGCTCTTCTTGTTCTCCAGTTGTCCCAGTTTGGCGATAACTGTTTATGGCTCATTTTGACCAGCAGCTAAATTACTTCCCTTTGCCCAGTACAAGAAATAAATCACAAGCAGTGAAAAAAAGGAGGAAACTCGTGTTAATTTTCTCTTGCTGTCTGAGATATAATTTCGAGAAAAGTCTGAGAGTTCATCTTACTGTGAAAGTATTGGTTTGTTTGTTGGTTGGTTTGCTTGCTTGCTTGTTTGTTTTATCAAAATTATAATTTTTTATTTATTTATTTATTTTTTTTTAAAATTTTAAATTCTATTTTTTAATTATTTTTTTATTTTTATTTCTTTTTTTTTTAATCATTTTCACAAGGCTTGTCCTAGAGTTCCTGTATATGACAAAAAGAAGTCTAAGAAAACGGCACATTCAGAGCTGTTAAGAAAATCAGCCGGATGAGCTCGTTTTAAAAATCCAGCATGGTCACATGGCGACTGATACATTTTGGACAATGAAGCGAAATAGTACGAGTGTTGTTGTTGTTGTTGTTGTTGTTGTTGTTGTTTTGTTTTGTTTTGTTTTGTTTTTTTCCACTGAGGTTTCAGCTTCTACATGGAGATCGAAAGCGATATATTGTCTGATCCTCTGGAAACTTATCGAGATGTCGCCTGATAGGCATTGCCATACCAGTCTTTGAAGGGCAGTACATGTTTACATAATCCACATCGTTTTAAGCAAAACAGTGGTTGCCCTGTAATATGGCCGTAATCGTAACGATGCTCTGTTGAAATTCAACAAACAAACAACTATTGCTTTGGTTGGCCGTGTCTTCATTCATGGACCTTGATATATTCATTTATTTCTTTTACCCACATCTTTTTTTTTTTTTTGGGGGGGGGGGGGGGTGGGGGTGCCAACCCCCTTCCCCTCCCCCCCCCCCCCCCCCCCCCCCCCCCCCCCCCCCCCCCCCCACTCCCCCCCTCCCCGCAAATCACAGTCATATCCCACACCATCTCATAATCAGCCGCATCCCCACCAGAAAACTTGAGCGGGTCTCTCGAATGATTTTTTGAATGCTTGAACTAGGGACGTTTTTAAGTTTCAAATTCGGATTCAGCATTCTGAAATTAGCCAAAAGGTGCCGATTATTTTTATTTTAGTTTATTAGTATTTCTATCATTATTATTATTATTATTATTATTATTATTATTATTATTATTGTCCAGTTGCCATGACCACACCACCATGGCAGTTTCTGTTCCTTTTTTTTTTGTTTTGTTTCGTTTGGTTCGGTTTTGATTTTTTTCCATTGTATCATTCACCCGCTTGTTGCTGTCCCGACCGACCCAAAAAAGATCCTCATGAAGAGTTTCTCGCTCCCTGAGGAGCCACACAGGGCGGTTTGTCTGGAGACTCGTCATCTTAAGATAGCGCTTTCCTTTCTCAGGTTCTCGCAGTGATCTCTTCCTGTATGACGTCAGTTCCCTGTCCGTGCAGACCTCCAGTTCCAAATATCCCTACAACAGAAACAATGCCAGGTAAATTATTGTCATCCATAGCCGGACATAGCAGTTTCTATCTATCTGTCTGTCTCTCTCTCTCTCTCTCGTTCTCTCTCTCCCCCTCTCTTTCTGGTGACATAAGAGCAGTTTCTGTTTCTCCCTCTCTCTCCCTCTCTCTCTCTCTCGTTCTCTCTCTCCCCCTCTGTTTCTGGTGGCATAAGAGCAGTTTCTGTTTCCCTCTCTCTCTCTCTCTCTCTCTCCCCCTCTGTTTCTGGTGGCATAAGAGCAGTTTCTGTTTCTCCCTCTCTCTCCTTCTCTCTCTCTCTCTCTCTCTCTCTCTCCCCCTCTGTTTCTGGTGGCAGAAGAGCAGTTTCTGTTTCTCCCTCTCTCTCCTTCTCTCTCTCTCTCTCGCTCTCTCTCTCCCCCTCTTTCTGGTGGCATAAGAGCAGTCATGCGCTCTCTCTCTCTCTTCCTTTCTCTATCTCTCTCTCTCTCCCTTTCTCTCTCTCTCCCCGGGATTTACAGAAGTTATTCTTTATCTCTTTTTCTTCATGACGGAGAAAGAGCAATCATTCTCTCTATGAGTGTGTCAATGTGTGTGTGTCAATGTGTGTGTGTCAATGTGTGTGTGTCAGTGGAACGTGGCAGAAGTCACCTGGAAAACAACTGACACCGGGTGATTTTAAATCATTCACCGCCTGGCCACATTCTGTTTCATTCGGCAGTCTTTGTGTGTGTGCGCGTGTGTGTGTGTGTGCGTGCGTGTGTGTGTGTGTGTGTGCGTGGGTGTGTGTGCTTGCGTGTGTGTGTGTGCGTGTGTGTGTGTGTGTGTGCGTGTGTGTGTGCGCGCGCGTGTGTGTGTGTGTGTGTGTGATAATTCAGCTGCAATAGGGCGTCATCACTCCCCCCCCTCCCTCCCCCCCCCCAAATTCTGGAACCTCTTCTTTCCAATGCTAACTAATTGCATTAGATAAATTAAGCATAATATGCTTAATACGAGTAGGCAAATCTAGCAAACGGTGGGTGGATCTAGGGGGCAATGGGCAGATTTAGCATGCAGTAATGAAATGTATCATACATTAGTCAAATTTAGCATGCATTAGTTAGATTTGGCATTCAGTGATCAGACTTAGCATGTCGTAATCAGTTTAGCATAAAGTATGCAGTTTGGCATACAGTAGCCATATTTAGCATGCAATAGTCAGATTTAGCAGTTAGATTTGGCATGTAGTAGTCAGATTTAGCAGTTAGATTTAGCATGGAGTAGTCAGATTTAGCAGTTAGATTTAGCATGGAGTACTCAGATTTAGCAGTTAGATTTAACATTCAATAGTCAGATTTAGCAGTTAGATTTAGCATGGAGTAGTCAGATTTAGCAGTTAGATTTAGCATTTAATAGTCAGATTTAGCAGTTAGATTTAGCATGGAGTACTCAGATTTAGCAGTTAGATTTAGCATGTAGTAGTCAGATTTAGTATGGAGTAGTCAGATTTAACAATCAGATTTAGCATGCAATAGTCAGATTTAGCATTATATAGTAGTCAGATTTAGCAGGCCGTAGATTTAGCATGTAGTAATCAGATCTGGCATACAATAATCAAATTTAGCGTATAGTAGCTAGATGTAGCTTCCAGTAGCCAGATTTGGCATGCAATAGTTAGGCTCAGCCGGCTAAAAAAATAATATTGCAAATATCAGCCTGATCTTGGAGTTCGATCACGATCTCGAGAAATCTAACACTTAAAACCATTTTTAGCAGCTGCTAAATTGCAGATAAATATAGAGATAGCCACGATACAGATGAAAAGGAGCATGTAAAATTTCTGTATTTTTTGTTCGCCACTACAGACTGAATGAGCTCAAGTTGAATTTTTGTTGACATATCATCTAAGGGGAGATTATTTTTATCAATAAATCATTTTAACCCATATTTTCACGGTTATCGCCCTTACAACGAGACTGCGTTCTGAATGCCACACGAATTGCCTTTGGAATGACCTGAGAAAAAAATGATAACAAAAACACAGCATGTGAATAATAATTCGACAACAATACCAGTGACAAGAATAATAA
>JBCEWB010140569.1:0-10948 GCA_039654565.1 Peronia peronii | reverse complement strand
AAATAACCTCCACCAGGAGGTTGAAAGACGTATTTTGAAGGTAACATGTCGACATCCAATTTGTGTCATTTTCCCTAAATTCAGAATGTAAAATAACACAGAAATACTTGCTTTACAAATTATCGAGGGCGAATTGGATATTTAAATGGTGGAATATTGGCTATCCGTGGATGGAGCATTCACAGCAAGTAAATTAGTTACTTTTGATTAATTATTTAGCCATTGATTTGAAAAGTTGTTTTTTAATGAAATAATTATACATAAGGACGATGTATGCAGTGTGAACAGAAGAGATAACTAGTAGGACCAGGTAATAGTGGCATTCATTCACTTTTACAAATGAATTTGCTGGAATGAAGGCAAAGTAAAAAGTGCACAGCTCATCCCTGGTTTGGTTATTCCTCTAACTCGGAGGTTTATCCCGTTTGCCTTGCGCATGCGCGCTACTAGTCAAAGCAAATCGTTTAAATGGCGTCGGCACTGGAGATGAGACCAAATGGCACCGAAGAAGACATGGAACCGCGCCGATCCCGTCCCAGGTTATCTTCAACGAAAAGAAAATAAAGGTGAAGGGGAAAAAAGGCCAAATCAAGATTTATTTACATACATACTATGTATTTTATAACAGGCGGCAAGATCCTGCGGTTTGTACCTGGGGTAACCTGGGGTTAGTTTTTGACAGGTGAGAGGAGGAGAACAGATCCATGAAGTTTCTTAAGTCGCTGGATTCCTGGGAATAAAAGCTGATGGGGATGTTTGATCGTAAAGTTCGTTAAGTCAACCGTGGACCGCCTTATTTATCCGTAGTTATTTATTCAGAACATTTATAGGAGAGCAGGAAATTGTAATAGTGTTTTGTTTTCTGCATTTTTTTCAAGAATGCCTAATATTTTTTACTCGAGAGTATTTCTTCATTACTGGAATAAGTTCCATGATGTCAGTAAGCATAATATTAGCTTTACTGGGCTATTGAAAGTTGATTCATCTCCGACTAGAGTTTAAAATTTCAGTATGTCTGTTGACACATTCTCAGTAAACCACAAGAAAAAGTTCCATTTTTCTGTTGCTCATTGGCTGTCTCATGAATAGTCACGAAAGTGTTTTGCCTAACGAGAAGTGAGGTAGAAAAGGGGCGGGGTGGGGGTGGGAGGGGGGGGTAATTAGCTTAGGAATAATGTCATGCAGATAATAATTAATATATAATCGGAATGAGGCTAGAGGTATATACCGATCGGAATAAAGGGACAAAATGGAGAGATGGAGAGACAGGAGAAAAAAAAACAGAAAATGAATGGTTAAAAAAAAACAAAACAAACAAAACAGTTGCCACTAGGGCGATAGACACTTGCGACTAGAGCGATAAACACATCTAGAAAACGTGAAAATGCTGGGAAGAGCATCGCAGAAAAAGAAAAATGGTCGTAAAAGGAAAATGGTCAAGAGGAAATATCGCGTAAGTGTCAAAAAAGAAGGTACGAAACAGAGAATGCTATCCTGAATATAGTTTATAGTCCTCTGGCGCGTTTGCACACAATTCTGTTGCCTTCGATAGCTCGGGTGTTTGTAGAAAAAGCACGCGTAACACTGACACTTACAAAACTCACTGCACTCTTGTTTTTCTTAGTTCGGCGCGCCCCTGCTCACTCTTAAAAAATGACTTCTTAAGGGGAGTGTTAATCCAAGCTATCTGTCGACAGGCCCCTGAAACAGTTCATCGTATTATTTCTTCCCATGACTTTTGTTTGCCGTTTCACCATATGTTATTTTCATATCTTGTGGTTACAGGCAATGCAGTTCTACCCATATATATGTACACATATTAAAATTTGATCTAATTTTTTTTGTATAATCGACCAAAAAAAAAAAAAAATGCTTCTCATTTATCTGGCTTCTTAAAGGTTTATTTCTATATCGCCTTTGGGGTTTTACAACAACATCTCCCCTCCCCCCCCCCCGAAAACAAAAATCCCTCCATACCGCCCACATTGCTACTAAATGTAAGTGGAGAGAGATGATTGGGTGCCTCATCTCTCAATTTCCTATGGCACTTTTATGTTGGTAGATAGGAAACACATGAAAGCATAGATGGGCTTGAATAGTTTTTTTTCGGTTTTTTTTTTTCACTGTTCTAACCTAATATTGGTGAGTATCGATGGATCCTGATTTTATCTCCAGTGCTCTAAGCAAATGCGATGTTATCCAGTGTTCTAAGCCATTTAAGTTATGTAAAGATAGGTCACAATATTTGCCATGACTGTTTTCAAACATCACTGACGGTTAAGTATGTCATTTGTCTCATCCAGAACTTATGGCTCTGTTAACGGCTTTATATCCTTGAGGAAGAAGCTCCAGGTATACGTCTGTTTTCACTGAAAAAAACAACAACAAAAAAAAACTATATCATTAGATATTGCCGTAATCCGAAATAGACCACTTTCGCCTTGCGAGCGGAGTGCTCAACAACATTACAGCCCCAGGAAGAAGTGCTCAGATTTGTTATTGCAAATGTCGCATTTTCCCCATGATAGCGCCCAGATGAACAATACATTTGCGGTATTCCCGTTCATAGGTATCTGGCACTGAGAAGGGAAGCCACTTAATCAGGAATCCCCGAAGGGAGAACATCTGAAACAAGGCCTTGTCCCGGCGTGTTGTTACACAAAGCATAGAAGACAATGTTGTCTATTTATAACAGCGGAGTTTAAAATCCCCTGCCTATATAGACTCATATCTTTTTCCCTTTTGTAATGTCAGTGATAAGTTACAGCTGGAGTGGGAAGATAGTGAGAAGCTGATCAGGAGGTGCATGAATGAAAAACCTTTAAACAGAGACGAGACTGTGAAAAGAAAAGAAAACATAAATGAGAAAGTACCTGAAGAATTTCATTTCTTTTCCTTTCCGTCAAATGAAAACATTCCGAAGAGAGTTTATTTTCTTTCAGTAGGGGTGCACCTGTGAATTGCACGGTGTATCGTTTTTCACTTGGTTACCGATTGTATTTTACCGTAACAAATGAGCAGTGGAAATTGCAAACGGTACCAAGTGATCAGTTTCAAGGTTTTAGAAAACATGGGTATTTTGATTACACCTGCTGTGTTTTGATATCGATGAAACTAGGCTTTGGCGTGTTTTTATTTGTATTTTAGTTCTTTTTATGGGACTATGAAGGAAGGGACGGCAGAAGACATATCGTTGTTCAGCCCCTTGCGCATGGCTATCTCGGTGGATTGTGGACATAGGGCTGAGTGAAAAAAGAGAGATAAAGAAAAAACAATACCCCCCCCCCCCCCTTTCCCCCTGAGCCGTCTTTAGATTTTAGGACGAATGATACTTTGATAATAGCACTTTACAATTAACGTTGGATTTCAACTATCTATAATTAATAAGTTGTAAGGATAGAGTGTCATTTCTCATCATGACTCTTGGAATTATTTCTGTATACATGCAAAAATATCCATGATTTTTTTTTTCACAGATTTTACTGAAGCTTATTTTTTATATAAAAAAAATATGTGGCAGTGGACAGTAGAGTGTTAGTACCATCAATATTTCCACTCCTTATTTGAAAATCCTTTTTGTCCCCCCCCCCTCCCTCCCCCCCCCCTCCACACACACCAACTTATCACTTTCCCAAGCAGTTTAAACTAGGAAGAGAATAAATCTTTAGAATTTTTTTTTTTCCCAACGGAGATTGGTGTTGCGAAAATATCCATGTATGTCTGTGTGCCATGGTCGACATGTTCGATCAATATGTCAATTTTGATTTCCGGAAGTCTTTTAAGAATCCTTAGTTAAATTCTTAACGACGACGACGACAACAATTAAAAAATATAAAGCATATTTAAAAAATCGAAGAACCATTTTCTCTTTTAACAAAAAACGACGAGGAAAACAAAAAAGGAAAAAAAAATTAAATCGAAAAAAAAAAAAAAATCCTAGACAAAAATAGTCAAACATATAGCATCTCTCTGTATTTTAATGTTTTCATCAAGTATTCGATTGTTTGCTTCTTAACAGACAATGTGAGGATGTCCCCACAAATCTTTGTTGTCTCCTTTCCCTTTTCTGCGATCACCCTCTCGTTCTCTCCCTCTCTCTCTTTCTCTGTCTTTTTAACAGTGGTCTTTTATCCTGTAGTGTGGACGAAAGATGAAGACGTTGAGGCTGAAGGAAAAGAGAGAGAAAGCGATTTTAATCACCTTTCCCAGCAGGAAGTGCGCTCGGTGATAAAGATTGTCGAGAAATGAAAAATCGATCTATCTGGAAGTGTAAAATGGCGGCCATCAAGGATAAATGGGTCCATAAGCCCCATCCATAATGTGCACATGTAAGTGTGAAGCATTTTCAAGTACAGACATTTACTGGGTCTGAAAAGGGTCTGCACACTGGCTACGTATTGTTTCCCGCGATGTTCCCTTTTTTTTTTTTTTTAAAGATGTTCACACAATTTCTCATTTTCCCAGCTCTAATCTGTTTCGCTCCCTCCTTCCCTCTCATTCTCTCCCCCATTTTTTTTAAAATAGCGTATCTGCTTTTGTCACACAACCTTAATCTATCTGAAGTTATGCTTTCTCGGGCTTGCCTTGTCTAGCTATTTGTCTGTCTTGATTTTCAATTTGCAATCTGTCTGGTGCTTGTTTTTAATGTGCATTCACAAGAACGGAAAGAAAAGAAAGAAAAGAAGAAAAAAAAGTCAAAGACAAAAGAAAACAAAAGTAGAATCAAATGATGTTTCGCACTGGTTCACCCAGTCATGTCAGAAGAAAGATTATATAAATATATTAGGAAGGAAAAATCTTGTCTGCAGGCTATATATATAATTTGTTCTCTTTGGAAATTGGAAGGGTTATGAATATTTAAATTGATGGTCTTGATTATAATAATAATGTGGATTAAATTATATTAAATAAATAATAATGTGTAGGTCTCGTTCAACACTAGGAAGTATTAGTTAGAAGAGAGAACAGTGTAAACGCTCTCACAACAGGACAAGTAAAAATTAACTGGATCAGATCTGTGATTCTTGACAAAAATCGCGGAGTGAGTGCTTGAAAAAAAAATGTATGCTCCGAGTAAAAAGAGAGATAAGTATAGTATAATGCACAATGGTGCCGTGGAAAGAGAAACTGGTTAGAGATAAGATAATATGAGTGCCGGGCAAGTGTGAAATGGTGAAAAGTAAAAGTTGAGAAAGGCTTTGAAGTAGTAGTTGACCCTCGAGAACCATTTTTGCAAAAAGAAGTGATTGCGAGCTCGGATTGGAGAGCCTGACCTTCCTTTAAAAGTGGTTGAAAAATCATTCAAAGGGCAAAAGAAGCTTCGTAAAGCAACCGGCCTGGAAAATCCCTGAAACGGTAATAAAAGGAAATATTTTTTTCTTTCTTAAATTGTGAAGCTGGATGGGAGAATCGAGGGCATATTATAGTCGATTTCACAGGATATTTGATGGACGGAGGACATTATGTGAAATTGGGAATCTTTGGGGAAATCCTGTGTGGTTTTCTTGAACTGCAAAGATCTCAGTAACGCGACATGTAGAGTCTCTGCTGACATAAGAGACCCATGACTGTGCCTGCAAGCCGTCCAGTAAGAATATCAAATTTTAAAAAATCAACTTATTTTGACTGTTCTTTTTGCTGTGTTAACGCACTTCAGAAAGGATGGAATAATGGAGGTGTGAGAAGAAATGGGAAGGGTGGAGAGGAGTATAACCCTTGTATTTTTAATGAACAAATGATCAGTGAAATACAAATGACGGGAGGGGGGGGATGTTGCTATGTAAAAGGACTTTACATGAATGCCGGCAATAGCACCAACCGAGAAGAAATACCTGCAGTGGTTAAAGAAAAAAAATCGGTATCCCCCAGACACATTAGTCATAGTGGAGTATCGTTCAGTCTTTAGAAATCTGGGACACAGGGCATGCGCAGAAGGGCGGGAGATGTCGCCTGGAAGAAAAAGAAAGGTCAGCAAATTTCAAAGACTTTCGCGCCGATGATCTCAAGAGCTCCTCAGTCCGCACAGATGCGACAAGTCCATTTGATGTCACTAAAAATAGCCTTGGCCTCGACTTTAAGAAGCTTCTCCGTGTGACGTTGGTCTGGTTGTGGGTATGCCTGTGTGCTTGTCTGTCTGGGTGATTTCCGTACGTTCTTGGTGGAAAAAAAAATGATTATGCGTTTGTCTGATCTGTATAATCAATGTTTCTTGGTAAACTGTAATAGCGACATTTTTGGTTGAATCGATCATCCAGTCAATCTGTCTGTGGAAAGGTTCTCGCTTGTCCGTTAATTAAATGGAATATCCAAGTCATCCGCCTAAATTATGTGAACCAGTCAATGGAATAGTCAATTGGGATATGAAAAGACTGTTTGGTTGACTGACTGGTCACTCAGCACTGCGGATATATAGGTGTCTAGCTGTGCGACAGTCTGCAAAACTACTCAGTCATTTTATTTACTAGCAAAACCTTTAGTTTAACAATTTCCCAATCTATCCAGCGATCAGTCAGCCTGCCAACCAACCAGTCGATCACGATCGTAATCAATGAAGTCTGGGCGCACAGACAGCCTAGTCTGGGCACTCTAACCACCACGTGCATGGTGGGCTAAGTGATTACCGAGGCCTAATTGGCTTCATCAGCTGTCTGAGCCAGACTTAATGATCAGTGGTCAAGGAGACGCACTTCTAAATGTCTATCACGTCCCCTGTTGGGACATTTGGAGGGGGGGGGGGGGAGGGCGACCCCCGCCAAGGCTTGTGGACCCACACAGAAAATGGGCAACATTGACTCAACCATTATTATCTTGGCTGAGGAATGACATGATTGAAAAATATATTATGTATTACATAATATACATACATTAATTATAGTTAACTCCCGCACGGCTTTGACATTTGCCTGCCTTACCGTCATTTTATTTGTTTACTAAATGTTTTGATGAGGTTTGTGCTGCCTATAGATGTTCCAATTGTTCCCACCTACTTTTTGTCAAAAGAATCCCCTCCCCTATTTTAAATATTTAAAAAGCTGAATTCTTGCTTTGTTTTTGTTTTTCATTTGCATCTCCGCGATTTCAAGTGCTAGCATCTCACATGCTCTTGCAGGTGTATATGTGTGAGTGTGTTTGTATACACAGATTTCCAAATAATTTCTGTTACCTCGGAAAACTTGTAACTAGCCTTTATAAATGTCTGCATTCCTTTGTAGCTTCCGTTCAAGGGCTAAGGTGGTGATGTCAAATTTTTGCTTTCCAGCATTAGACAGTTTTATGCTCTCACCTGTTACTCTCTATCTTGGAGAATGTCAGGCTTTGAAACAGGCACGCTCGCTGTCAGAATTTATTTATCAGATTTTGGATGTAATCTGGTAGAACAAAAACTGACATGGTGGTAAATGTCGGACACATATATACACTTGTTTACAATATATTTTTGGGTGTAGATCTAGATTCGTTATGTAGATTCGTTATATAATCTGTAAGTATTTTTGGAAAACATTATTTTGATGATATCGCTACGGCTCTGTGTGTTTTGTAGAAGGCATTAATATCCAAAATAAATGCATCAGTCGTCTAAAAATACTCTTGCGCTCCCCTTGCAGCAGAGATAATGGAAGATTATTGAATGGCAGACATGCATCAGATCCACTTTCAGATACATGTAAAAAATAGTATTATTTTAAAAAAATATAGAATCTGTTTCGTGGTTTATTGCGTACATTTATAGGTGGACGTCTGCCAAGTTCATACAGGTCATAATACCGCTACAGTGCCAAAAGTGGGAGGCACATACTGTGGTCTCCTTTAAGTGAATTCTGAAAATAGGGAATTTTAAGAAAATACTATTTGTTCTGTGTGAGAAGTTAGTGGGGTTGCAACTTACTTCTGTAATCGGCGAATTTAAAACGTGACATGGACCTCTCTGCCTTTAACAGACACTTGATCGTAATTTGTTCTGTAACTTTTCAGGGATATCATAGAATTGTAGCTCTTCAGATCCTAGAAGAAGAAATAGTACAGTAGAATATGTAAATAATACACACAATGAAACACCTAGTTCAAAATGCCCAATACAAGCCCGACTACTGCACTAATGACCGAGTCGAACGAAACGGCAAAACTCTCTGTTTCTGATGATATAGTAACGAGCTGATAGAGTAAGGAATCATTGACAGTGATGACAACAAAATGAACAGGCATAACCACTAGTTTGTGTTATGGGAGGGACAGGGAGAGGGGACGTGGAAGGGCGATCTGGCAAAATACTGTCATCATACTTTGTATGTAGTGAATATCGTTTCAGACAGCACAAAGTGTGTAAATAATCTGATACTCACGTGAGATCATCACCTTCAAGCATAAATTTTGCTCCGGAAAGATAAATGAATTATTTTCTACTTCAATTAAGGTTAAATAAAACAGAGACCATGTTTAAAGTGCTTTTTGCTCAGATCAAATTCTGAAAACTATAGGACGCGTAGAATTTATGCTTTCTAAATGGAATAGACCTGAGAACGTCACATAAATGTCTGCACCAAGCATTGAGATTTTAAGAGAGACTTGGGCACTCACGAACAGTCGCATTATTTTGATCTTGATCCATCTACTTTGATGATAGACATTTTGTTGTGTTTAGTGCATGTTCATGTCTTTGAGAGGAATGTGTGGTTGTTGTCAGTCAGAACGTCTGTTGGAGGATCTGGTCACAGATTGGCCCTTGTCTTGGGGCAGTTATAGATCTGTTCTGAATGCTTTCTTCCAAACAGCAAACAGTATGAACTCAGCACATCTGGTCTGGCGTTAAACCATATCGATCCTGAAATGTGAATGTTGAAAGTCATTATAGAGGCCTTGACAGTCTGGCACAGTCGCTCAAAAAATTGGGGCTAACAAAGACTGTTTTATTTAATATTAATTGGGGTCACTGCTGTGTTTATTATAATAATATATCTATATTATCAGTCTATATCTATACCTTTATCTATATCTATATATCTGTATATGTATCTATTTATCTCTCTCTCTCTCTATCTCTCTCTCTATATCTCTCTCTATCTGTCTGTCTGTCTGCCTGTCTGTGTACCTGTCTGTGTGTATCTGTCTGCCTGCCTGTCTGTCTGCCTTTCTGTCTGTCTGTCTTTATTGATGTATCAGCGCTATTTGTGGAGTGCAAAGGCCTGTATTTTAAAATAAAATATTCTAATTTTTGTTGTACCAGGGGATGGAAGGGAAAAATTAGACCACGGGATGTATCTTGATTTGAGGGAGAGACAAATCAAAAAGGCTGTCACTGATTTGCATATGACTATACGTGAAGAACTTTTAGTTTAGCTGTTCTTGTTGTTATTGCTGTTTGTTTTTGTTTTCAAATTATATTACACATGTTTTTAGCACTGACTGTGTGTCCACGTGTTAACAACAGCACAGTGTAAAATGTTATAGGAAAAACTAACTGCCAGGTATCAATTGTTAGAAACAAGAGTTACTGAAATCGACGTGTGACTGGGCTCCAGAGACAGCTAGCCCTTTTTCTCCTTGTCATCAAAAAACGTTGAGATCCCAGTGATGACGTCACATTCTTCAGTGATGTAGTTGTCTAAAATGTTCATTGAACAGGAAGAAAACCATATGGATTCTTTTTCTTGCTTCGGTCTTACAACAGGTACTTGAGTAAACAGATCATATTTTTTCTGGTAGCACAGCCTGTGCCGGCGAGACTTGACAACGAGATAACCTCCACCAGGAGGTTGAAAGACGTATATAGAAGGAAGGTCGAGTTGCATCGTGGGATGTCCACTCTAATTCCAGTGACCGGAAGGATTGCGCCGTTCTCTCTGTTTTCGTATTTTAGGCAAAATTCATGATTACCGTCAGTCTCTATTTCTGGCTCTGTTGTCATCAATATCACCAAATACGCAAAGCCTATATTGTGTCAGGAATTCAGTGTGTGATTGTTGCCATGCGCGTCACTCAAACATATTGTCCAGTTCTGCCCAGAGACAGTTTTCTTGTTTTATCGCCTACTCTGGACTTCAGATCCATTGTTGAAACGGGAGAAAAACTTTTGATATATTCACCAATTTTATAGAGAGATCTTATATGAAGTGAAAAGGTCGGTGACAACAAGGCGTCAGCATCGCCTACTCGTGCCCTGTCGAGCACTTTTGGCGTTTCCCATCAGCCTACCCTACGTTGTTGTTGCTTCATCCGTGTCATACGTTGCAGTCCGAGTCCATCGTCATATTTGTTCTCCTTTCTATACTTCTTCACGTTTCTTCTTCAATCTAATTCAGCTTCATCATAAAATATTCTAAACTGTTCTTTCAAAATTAAGTAATGCCAAAAAATGCATGTTTTTTTATCGTTTTTTGCTCATTATCATTTTTTGTATTGTTGTTCTTTCCCAACTAGATTTACTGCCAACGTTTACAGTTTTACTTAGGAATCCTGCATTGAAGTATTGAAACTGCTGTTTTCAGTATTATTGAATTGTGCCTACCTGGCTTTCTTTAAAAACAAAAATTCTCGAGGTGAATTTTCAGTGTAAACATCACACAGAGAACCAAAAAAGAATACGATTTTATACCTATTTCCCCTTCAACAACTCCGAAATCTTCGGTCCTCTTTTCCGTCAGACATAATAGAAATATTTAGACTAATAAGATCTAAATTTTGCAAAGACAGGTAAAGCAGTTAAATAAACAATACCGACTGTAAAAAATGCGTTGATAAATTTGCATCATAATAATATTCTCTGTGGGGAGTAGTAGTAGTATCGTGACTGCAGTTCTGGATTTCGATAGGAGTAAACTGTCAAAAGACGAGTTGAACATGATGGAAATAGGAGTGCTGTTGCGGCTTGGACGGTCGTTTGTTTGTTTTTCTTAAGCCTTTCAATCCTAAGAAAGTAGGATTATCTCGGCTTTTAGAAGTTGCCAATTTTTGC
>JBCEWB010140548.1:0-10948 GCA_039654565.1 Peronia peronii | reverse complement strand
ACCCTACCCACTAGAAGCCAGGAGACCGTTGAGTCAGTGAAAAAATGCGGGTTTTCGATCTTCGTGTCCTTCCATCCCCCGATGCAGGGCCCGCGAGTCGATCCCGTCCCGTTTTCTCCGTGAGCAGACGCCAAACCACAAAGCCACTGCGTCCCACACTGTCAGACCGGCACACCATTTTATAATCAACTACACGGAAATATAAAAAGGCCCAGGATAGGTAAGCTGTGATAATCCCCAGGGAGGAATGGCTGAGAGTAGGAAGACAGACGGACCATTCTGATTACCGGCACAAGGTCCCGCTGGATGTCAGTAAAGAGCCCGATAGATACCTTTAGCCTGCCATTTCCGCCAGCCGCACGCGCGCTCAGGAAAGGGCAAATGGACAACATGCCTAGCTCAGTGATGGACCGTTCTGATACCTCTCGATAAATGGATGGTTAGTACAGTTCTATTCTGAAAGATCATCTGAATGAATGTATCTTATCAGATGTGATTTTTTTCCCCAAGAAAAAGTATATTTTTTAAACTGTTTTCTATTGGCTTTTTGTGACTGGCCAGAAAGTTAGTTATCGGAGATTTGAAGTGTAGTCGTATAATATATTCCTTTGGAGAACAAATGAAAATTTGTGTAATCTTATTTTACCTCATAGCTCCTTGTCTTAAAGTGTTCAACTGATGTTTTTCGGTAGCTTAGTTTACCTTCAGTAAACTCTCAAAACAGAAAAGCAGAGAGACATTCAACACATGTATCTTTGGACTATGTATGTAAACAGAGGAGCTCCGCAAACAATCTTCTAGGCTACCGTTTCATACTGTCAAACAGAGGGTTAGACATACTCCAGTCACTTCAAATCGAAGTCAGATTACTCGAATTTGTAATAAACAACATACTGTTTTCCTCTTTCCCCCTATTAAATGCCTTCGCATAACTAGAGGCCATTATCGCGAATTTCCTTTTACTCGAACCCGTCAGCACCGCCAAACGCACAATAACAACAATTACAACAACATACATAGGAGTTGGACTGTGAGGTCTGAAACAGAGATGTGATCCATGTTATGATTCGGGTCTCTATAAATTGTGTACAGGTCTATATAAATTCTGTACAAATCACTTTTCCAGACCAAACTCACTGATACACAGAACGTGGCCGGTGAATTTTACGATGACCTACTTCGTGATTCAAGAAAGATCGAAGCCATATCCAGAACTAATATCTCTTCCATTTATTCGCCATGGAGAGTCGGATAAAGTGCAGATGTAAGTCAAATGAATTTTTTCGTCGTTTCTTGGCATTGGACAAAATTGAATACGGAAGAGCAGAAATTCGTTTTTCTTTACGTTATTTCTTAATTTACATAATATTCCATCCATCTCTCCACCCCATGATATGAACTCTTCGAAGTTTTTTTTTAAACAACCATTCTATTACGGCATAATACAAATCTCTCCAATGCACAACTCTTACATCCGATTACGAGCGTATCATCATCTTTATAGATATTCCGGGCTCGATTCTACCCCTTTCTCTGGCCCATCAGTGCCATCAGGGCCGTGTTTGTGCTCCAGACAGGTAAGAATGACGACCCTGATGGGCTCCTCAAGTCCCGGCCTGGGCCATCTGGAAGTCGGCAGTGTTTGTGTAGGGGATGGGAGCCACTCACTCCAACACAGGGAACAATGTTCTCGCCTGTCCGCTCGGCAACGCACGCACGAGGTGATAGCAAATCAAACCATTTATTGGGCTCGTTTGCGCTTTGTTTCGTTTTGAGGTATGTGCGCTCTCTTCATTTCCGCATGGGAGGAGGAGAGGGAGAGAGAGAGATAGAGAGAGAGCGCGAGGGGAGGGAGGACCTAGGGGAGGGTGGGGGGGGGGAAGGATGGAGAGGAGTATGTGTGGAAGGAAGCGCAATAATGAGGGAGAGAATAGGTGTGCTTTGGTAAACAAGTTTGCCCACGCTTTCTTTTTAATCTTCCGTCGAGATGAGTATTCTTTATTCATCTATCGACAATGAAAGAGAAATTACAGAGCACACACACACGCGCACAGACATAAAGTGAAGGAGAGAGTTACAGAGAGAGAGAGACAGAGAGAGAGATACAGAAAGAGAGAGACAGAAAGAGAGAGAGAGAAAGGCCAAGACAGGGCAGAGTGTTGTCTACATCTGGTGGGACATACGATAACAGTGCGAGAGAACAGGTGCGTATTGTAAGACTAATTTGCTTATTTCTTCTTGCTTTCATGTTTGTTCTTTCTTAATCTCTCGACAGAAGCAATTAAAAAAGACAAAAGATCTCTATCTGTTGTTGAGTGTCCGATGATGACAACAGAGAACAATACTGCATGACGAATTCTGAAAGGTAAGTGCACCCCACGCCTCACAACACACACACTTTTTTTTTCCGTCCGTAGGTTTAAGTCGCGTTTGGAAGGAGAGAGAGGGAGAGAGAATGTAAAAAAAGGGAGAGCAAAGAGAGATGAGAGAAAGAGAGACACACAGAGAGAGAGAGAGAGAGAGAGAGAGGGCGAGAAAACAAAAAAAGAGGAAAACGTTTGGACGGGACTGGCGACAGTGGGAACATGGAGAATAGGTGCGCATTGTTCGATTTGGTGAGTGGTAATGTTGTAAGGTTGTCAGAGGTCGAGAAATTAGGCAGGGCGTCGGCGGGGAGTTGGGGGAGGGGAGGGGGGGGGGGGGGTAAGAGAGAGACAAGAGAAAGAGGGACACAAGATGGATGAACAGTGATCGTTTGTGTGAAGCCTCAAGAAGTGGGTGAGATTACAGAGAGCTGTGTGAGGAGTAGCTTATTCCAGACAATGGCGAGCTCTGTCTCGTGGATGACGCTGTTGGAGAAAGGGGAGAGGTCTGTGGTGGTGGGAGATGTGAGTGAGTAAGGGGGTCTGGTGTGAGTGCTGGACTGGGAGATTGGCCAAGGCAGGGCAGGGCAGGGCAGGGGTGTGTCTGTCTGGGAGAGAGATAGCGAGTGTAGCTCTGAATTAATCGTGTTTGTGTTATAATGAGAGAGAGAGAGAGAGAGAGAGAGAGAGAAAGGAGAGGAGAGACAGTGCGAGAAAGATATGGAGAAAAAAAAAGAAGAGGTCGAGAAAATTGTCGAGAATCTGTGAATGAACGATTGACTATGGACACGTCTATGGAGAAAGATAGTATGAACGTCTGAATTTTTTTATTTTTTTTTCCGAGAGAGAGATGATCGAGCACATGAATGAAAGATAGATGCGTCTGTCTTTGGGTTAGTGTTCAAATTAATAGCTTCTGATGTTGGGGAAAGAGAGATGGTGGGAAAGGAGGAAAGAGAGAGAGAGAAAATATAACAGTGAGAGAAGGAATAAGGAGGAAGAGAGACAAAGAGGAGACGAGAAGAAAGACAAGAGAGAAGGAGGGAGAAAGAAAGGATAAGAGAAATAAAGAACGTGCGAGAGAGGAAGAAGGAGAGAGAATGATGAAGAATTTGCGAGGAAGTGACACCCAGACAGGTACTGTACAGATATATATCAAATAGAAAGACAGACAGTTCGTCACACAGACAGACACACAGATAGTTAAGTTAGACAGATAGATGGTCAGACACAAAGACAGACAGACGAGTAAACATACAGATACACAAATACACAGGCAGACAGACAAACAGAAGACGAGACAGACAGACTACGGCAAGAACAAAGAAGGAAAGAGAGAGAGACAGACAGACAGATGAAGGAAGAATGAAGACGACGATGAATCAATGAATGAACGTACGGACAGTTATGGACACGTACGCACGGAATCATTCAAGAGGAGGAGATCTCGTAGCTTCATCCTGCCATGAAATATCCTCTGCCTGAATTCCACTGACATGGCCCAAGTCCTGTGATTAAGAAGGTAGGGATCCTGCACACGCACGCGCACACACACACACGCACGCATACACACACACACAATGAATATGCGTACACGAACTCAATAGGCACGTGCCGCATCTGCCTCGTAATATCTAGCGCAGAACACCATACACTATCAGACGTTTGTTTTTCAATAAACTTGATGGGATACAAGTCTCAAGGAAAAACTACCGATCTATTTATTAACGACTAGAGCAAAGGAAAAGAGGGAAGCTAAATAATTTCTTTTTAAATAACATTGAAAAACAGTTCCATAACAAATCATGGCTTTAGGCCCTGCTCAATGTAAAGCCAATAGATGAATGTTTATTAAAATTTTAGTAAAAAGTTGGTACCTAAAGCCTCAGGAAATTGTTTCAAAATAAATTATAGCACGGTATTAGCAAGATGATGATCTTTTACCCCCAGTTCACATTTCTCCCAGTTAACTGAGCAGCTTAAATAGTGAATCAAGTAATGAACCCTCTGGTACCCACGAGAGATACAAATGCACTTGGCCAACTTCAGAGAGTCACTTCAGAACTTCACTATCGAAGTTGTAGTGTTATAAAGTTAAACATTGACTGAATATGGTGCGTTTTCATACCTCAACCTCCATGAAAGCTCAAGGAATACCTCAACAGGTTCATTATCATAATGAGACGTGACACGATAAAACCAGGCTCTCGTCAAATTTTGAGGATGTGGAGTTATTGGTATCACTGTGAACGTTATTCATTTCCTTTTCTGCATGTGAAAAATTTTTTGTTCTATCTTAAGTTGAGGTCGAGATATTGGCAATCAAAGACGATGGGGGTGACCTGTTGCTGCAGCTGAATTTAGTGGGATAATGGCCGATCACTTTTGTTAATCTTTCTTTCTCCCTATTAGGCCATGCCACTAAATTATTTTTGGGCTTTTACTCAATCTACTTCAGCAAATTTAACTCTGAAATACATTTTTAACACTGATATAGAAGGGTTCTGTAAAAAAAAAAAAAATAACGTTAGAGATTAACTCACTGCTGAAAAACACGTGATTTCTCCGGTCGTCTCAGTTTGACGACCGCCTGATTTCATCGTATCGCGTCTCATATCTACTTAAGATGGTATACTCATGTATCAGATATGAGACGCTGGGTCAAAGAAGGTTAATGGTGCATTAATCTGACTTGAATTAGGGGAGGAAAAAGACAAAAGTGAAGGCTCATCTTTTGTTTCTTATTTTCTTCATTTGTTTTGCTCATATTCCTCTTTATTTGTTGGCCGCGTCCCTAAGAATAGGCTTGAATTTACCGCATATTGGCACAATCAGGACCACACGGGACAACACTGATACTCTATCACTGAGAGGAAATATAGAACTTCCCTTTAACATCCTGAGGAGCACTGTGATTCATTTGATTCTCATCGATACAAATTTCAATTTAAGAAAAAATAGTCACGGTCTTTAGTGAATTCTAGCGCTAGCTGAATGCGGACGTCAAATGCAGGATTAATTCAATTCATGCCTGTCGACCCTAGTCGATCAGCTGTCCTAATACTATTTAATTAATTAATGACAACTTGATCTCAGTTCCGGATAGCAGTGGCCCCTCCCGCAACGTGAAGTGATACGGCAAAATTCTGGCACTTCAACAAACAAAGAGGATGGTGCGCCAATCTAGGTATGCACGAGTCAGGGGCAAAGATACAGAATAAAACTACGAGAGAGAGAGAGAGAGAGAGAGAGAGAGAGAGAGAGAGAAAGAAAGAGAGAGATTGAGTGAAAGAAAAAGAGAGAGAAAATGCCTACATTAAAGGGAGCGAGAGACAGACAGACACTGAGAGACACTAAAACAAAAGAGAAGGGGAAAGGGTGTTTTAGGAATAGCGAAATCACAGCTACACAGCAAGAAGAGGGCACAAAGTGATGCACAGGCAAGAGGGAGACAGACAGATATAGAAAAATATTTTTAAAGGACGAAACAGACAGACAGAATTTCAGAGGTATACTATAGAAAGAAAATATTTTTAAAAAATCAAAATAAAAAACAAAATATAAAAAAACAAAACAAAACAAAACAAAAAACGAAGGAAGTAAGGCAGGGTGGGGAAGACGAAAGGATAGAAAAATAGATGGCGAAATAGAAAGTTGCCTTTCACAGATAGACGTAGTGCCAGAAATAGAAGGAGATATGGATGAGGGCTAGAGGTGAGGCAGGACGAAAATGCCACGGCCGTTTGATGATCTTTCCTCAATCTCTCTATCCTATTCTATACTATCTTATCCGAACCTATCCTATCCTGTCCTATCCCATGCTTTTCTAACCTATCCTATCCTGCTCTGTTCTATGACATGCCTCCGTCATTGTCCCGAGGATAGGGCGGAGGTAGCAGCTACACACACGACCCACACGCACATACACACACACACACACACATACATACATCGGCATCAGATCAACCCCTGGCTGTACTGTTATCCTTCCGCCATAAATAAAACACTTAGGAACCTCCGGCTTTGCCAAAGGTCGACTGATCTCTTGTCTGCTCTGCAGTTTTGTTGTCAATCACCGTACAAACATCATTTTATCTGTCAACATCTTATTTATTTATTTATTTATTTATCTATTTATTTATTTATTTATCTATTAATTTATTTATTGGGATCGCCCAGATCCAGGGTGGTGAGTGGTGTCCTCTATGATAGAGCCTATAGAAAGATCTTGCAGTCAATGCCAGCCTCTATGTCGTGATGAGAACCACAAATCGTTGTCCGAAGCCTCTTCCAGATGCAGTCTCAGACATAACATAAGCAGTTTTAGCCAGTTCTTCATTTTCTTTTTTTTTTTTTTTCTTATTCTTCTTTTTAGACGGAGATCCTCTTAACACTAAGGGTTCATTTAATACAATTTTCTTTTTTTTTTTTTTTTTTAAGACAAACAACAACAATAACAACAACAACAAAAATTCAATCTCCGTTAAAATGAAGATCGGGTAGTTTCAAAAGAGCAAATTTGGTTCCACTCATGGTGATAATACCACTATTCAAACTCAAAACCTCAGCATTAACCCTAGAAATCTCAACAGGTCGATTTAGTCACAGATTTGCTCTTCATACTTTGCATTAAAGTTCATTTCTAAAGAGCCAACATTGTGATAACAAAATATTTATATCAAACTACTTAAAGACATAAACTGTTATTAACATACCTGAATATAACATTGCAGAAAGCCTGACACCCCAGCATTTTCTATTGACACGCCATCTTTCAGGCTTTACTCAATCTCAGTCAAATTGCAGATACGGTGTTTACAAGTCAAACGCCTACATTGCCACCCACAGTAATGGTATTGTATGAAAAGGTCTCTCTCTCTAGCTTTACTGCCAACTTTGATAAAGCCACTTTTGCATCACAGTTTGAATTATATCCTATCTATTCAACAGACGTTTCCACAAATTTCAAAGACACATTACTGCAACCTTTCATTCTCTAAAAAACTGAATTTGAAGCATTACCGGCTGAACTGAGTCTAATGTCCAATTTTTCATATACAGAATTATCGGCGTCCAGTGTGAAGCTGTATTTAGTCATTCTTTTAAGTAAAGATATTCACTGTAAATTTACCTCTTATGATCGGCAATATCTGCTTTTTTATTTGTTTGTTTGTTTGTTGTTGCTGTTGCTGCTGTTGTTATTGTTGTTGTTGTTCTTGTTGTTGATGTTGCTGCTGCTGCTGTTCTTGTTACTGTTGTTGCTGTTTTCAAAGAAGTTTAACCTTTGATAGACTCAGTTCAATTCGTCCCACGACATTTAGGTTTGCTGGGTGTTGATTTAGCAGAACCATATTGTGGCAATTTTCTGGAAACAGAAGTTGTCCGGGAAACGGCGTTTTGTCCGAGTGTTAGTCTAGGTCTTGTGTATTACAGGCCTTGCCAGCCAGACAGGAAAATAGTAAGCTGTATCATCTTTCTAATCAAATACATAGAAACGATTTCCCCAGACAGTATTTGCCAATCTTTTACCTACACAAACATTCATCCTTACGTTCTATATTTTATAACGAATAAATCCCTGACTTGTAAAGAACTTCGCGTTTCATAGCTGTTTTGTTCGGAAACTAATCTACGATTTCCTTTTACCAGTGATCAACGAATAAGAGATGTAGCTCTTTTATCTTTTTTGTTTATTTGTTTGTTTAGTCTCTTTTTTTTTCTTTTTTTCTTCTCCCGACCTTGTGTATTCCTTCCGTTTTATGTATCAACAGCCTATACATTTCCTGTTTCCTAAACATACACAAATTTCAGAGAATTAATCTGAACGAATCTCCTGAGAGCTCCTATCGTTACACAAAACCAAGCTCCTTTCAGAAATTCGAATCACCAGTGCTAACCACTTTGGCTACAGGATATTATGGTTTTAGATGAAATTCTGAATGGGCCATGTTTTCAGTACGGTCGATTACTTCCAATATGGCTGGGTATATAAGACATAAACAAGCTCTGTTAAGACAGGAAAAAATCATATATATGCTTTTTTTTATTTGAGACATATGAAACACAAAAGGTGCGAACAAATTTTAATGAAATGACTTTCAAAAAATTAACAAAATGTCCAATATATTATGACTTGACCACAATTTTCCCTCGAGTCTTTCAAAAGAGAGAGAAGAGAAAGAGAGATACAGAGAGGTGGAGAGAGAAAGAGAAAAAAAAAACTGATTTGTTTTTTCCTCTTTACAATGTTGTGTTTATAGCTCATAATAGTCATATGCCGTGTAAAGGGAAATAATTTGGCTCATTGAGAGAGAAACAAAATAAATAAATAAATAAATAAATAAGTAAATAAAAGTGGCTGACTGCATTCTGGCTAATTTGAGACATCATATTCATAATTCACTGATTAACAGAGCTTTCAGTTTCAAGAGAGGATTCGAGTATCGCTGGTTAATGGACAAAAACAGGATGAACATTGTGACGAAGAGGATTCAACAGGCAGAATGACCGGGAGGAAAAGATGTTCTTTAACAGCATCTTTATCAAAATGTCCCCGCTGAATGAATGCTTTTAATAACGTACACTGCCATGACTCTGGCACTATGGTTATCGAATCGTTCGATCCATGCAATATTAAACTCATAATTAACAGTAGAATAGTAGGTTAAAACTGCTTGAGGGCCAGAGTTTGGTTAATGATGGGTAGTAATGATCTTGTTCAGGCATGGATGGATGATAGCATAGGTCTGACTGGCAAAATGAAGAGTACTTTTTTGTTGCCATATTGTATGATGTTTGGAAAATAGTCCGGAAAAAAAGGAAAGAGAAGGAAAGAATAAAAGAAACAAAGAAAGAAAGCTCAAAGAAAAGAAGAAAAGAGAGAGGAAAAGAATGAAAGAGAAAAAGAAAGAAAGAAAAGTCAATGAAAGAAAGAGGAAAGAGAGAGGAAATAAAAAAAACGTAAGAAAGAGAGAAATAGATAAATAAAGAAACAGAGGAAGAGAAAAAAGAAATAAAAGAAAAGAAAGAAAAAAGAAAGAAGGAAAGAAAGAAAAAAAGAAAGAAAAAGAAAGAAAGAAGAAAGACAGAAAGAAAGAAAGAAAGAAAGAAAGAAAGAAAGAAAGAAAGAAAGAAAGAAAAGCTAATACTCGAACAAGCAATAAACGAATCTTTGACTAGACTGACTGTCAAGTGTTAATCTCGTTCAGTTGAGGTCAAAACTGCTACACATTACCACAGCCGAAATAGCTAATCTCCGTGCTCATAAATCTGCATAAAAATCCACATATCCATATCCAGGTTCACATTCAACGTGCATAGTCCATTATCAAAATACACTCTGTGTTGTCCTGTGCTAGACTATTGACTCATCAAACGCTGATCTGTGGGTGATTTACAGAGATCGAACGACCAATCGTCTGGCATTCCGTGTTGATCGCGATAATTTGTGCCTGTGATTCACATATTATGTCAGTATTATATCTGTGAGAGACAGGATTCTAGACATGGCTGTTAAGAGCAGGAAGGAAGATAGGAGATAAAGAGAAGAGAAAGGGGGATTGGAGAGAGAGATAGGAACGGAGAGGAGAAAGGAAAGAAGGAAGGAAAAAGGGTGAGGAGGTGGAGATGGCAGGAAGAAGTCAAGAAAAGAAGGGAGAAAGAAAGGGATAAAAATGACAGGGAAAGAAAGACAGCACGTAAAGTGGACAGGAAGGAAGGAAGAAGGAAGGAAGGACAAAAAGAAGAAAGAAAAGAGAGAGGGGTGGAAAGACGGGGGAAGGAAGGTGAGGGGGAAGGGAAGAAGAAATAAAGAAACGAACAAAGAAAGGAGGGAAGGAAGGACAAGAGAGTGGATAAATGTAAAGATGAATGCAGTACCTAAATAAAATGTTCATTGTGTAATCTTAAACAACTGCCTTTACAATTGCGTTTTAGTATACTGAAATACGACTAGATTTCGTTCTATTACGCCTTTCAACCTCCTGTAGGTGGTTATTTCGACAGACCTAGATGAACTCACAGTCAGTGAGATACACTGAACATCCAAAAAACGCGGAGGACAACAAGGAAGAGGAATATTCATGTGATGCTGCACGAATTACTAGCTGTAACACCCAGCTTTTCACTGGCTTTCCCCCTTCCACTGGCCTGGCCACACCTCCCCTTTTCTCACCCTGCCCTCAACCTTCTTGACAGACTAACACCATGTATTTAGGCCAGTACTTTTTGCCAGTGTCCGCAGTTACATTTAGGGCAGTTTTAAAGAAGAGAAAGAATGTCCCAAAAAAGAAAAGAAAAGAAAGAGAAGAGAAAAAAGAAGAAGAAAAAGAAGAAGACTACGAAGAAGAAGAAGAAGAAGAAAAAAAAAAGATGAAGAAGAAGAGGAAGAAGAAGAAGAAGAAAAAAAAAAGATGAAGAAGAAGAGGAAGAAGAAGAAGAAAAAAAAAGATGAAGAAGAAGAGGAAGAAGAAGAAGAAAAAAAAAAGATGAAGAAGAAGAGGAAGAAGAAGAAGAAAAAAAAAAAGATGAAGAAGAAGAGGAAGAAGAAGAAGAAAAAAAAAAAGATAAAGAAGAAGAGAAAGAAG
>JBCEWB010140547.1:764-26600 GCA_039654565.1 Peronia peronii | reverse complement strand
AGAACAAACTATCTGAAACTGCTTTCGGTTTTTGCGTGATGACTCTTTCCAGATGCCCTAAGATAGCATAGTTTTCTCCAATAGATGTACACAGCGATAGGATAATCAGGCAATTTCGCGTGCGCTTTCAGCGCAGGATGCAATAACTCAAGCATCAAAAATATATGAGGGGAGTAAGTGCGTCACTTGAGTTCAGGAAAGCCAGACTAATACTGGCTGTGGTTTCAGAGGAAAAGATTATGTGATTGGAGATTTGGAGAAAGGGGAAAAGGGAGAGGGGTGGAAGGCTGGGGGGGCAGGGAGGGGGGAGAAGGGTTTGACTAGGGCTGTGATATTCATATTGATTTTAGTCCGTCCCTGTTTTCTCTGTCAATTTGGTAGAGTCAGAAATGGTAGCATTTGACTGCAACTGGAAACAGAAATATAAAACATTCTATATGGTAAAACTATTTGACAGTTCTAGATTTAAAAAAAGAAACAAAACGAAAAAAAATGAATGTATGAATTTCTTGTTATACGCCTTATTTCGTGAAGGGAGACCAACATTGTTCGTTCGAAAAAGATCGTACTATTGACAAATATGAAATGAAACGTTCGACTGAAAATTGCACCTAGCATGTTAGTAATCATACTGGGTTCACCATTCTTTAGACTTATGGTGTCCATGTAATGCTCTTTCTTCCAGGATATCACCTTTTATCCGTAGACGAAGGTGGCACTCAACTGGTCTCGATCCCAGAGCGGTGCTTCATAAACCTATACTATTTTACACACACACATACACATACATAGACAATAATCACGGATTTTTCCCTGAGTCAAGATATTCTGCGGTTTACGAAGCTTTCGCATGAGAGATTCTGATTGTCCTTGCAGATCAGAATTAATTTAAGAATGAAGAATGTGAAACATCTCCTGCTTGTTACATCCAGATCACTTCCTTCGAAGTTTAGATCAATTGTGGTGTTCTTTGTATTTCATTTTAACAAGTTTACGTCGTAGTTTTTATCAATAGCTGCTGATGACATCCACAATTTTATTGCTGTGAGGTGCAACATAAGAAGTTATTCTACAATGCTGTTTTCACCATCCATTGTTGCACATTGCACAAAAAAGAAAATTACACAATGAGTTGCACTGAAAGATGCCCAAAATTGGTTAATGGTTTTCTTGAATTTTTGCTAAAGTCAACATCTAATTCTAATGTTATGATGGTTTACAAACGTTTACGCCCTTTTTTCCTCATCACTGCAATTAGGAGTTTCAAATGAAGAATTAGCACCGTAAATGACGAGAATAATCGTCTACTTAACATAAACTATTGAAGAATATTAAAATTTGTAAATAGCATCACTGTAGAGACACTGCAGAACCTGAGGGGGAAGAAGAGAGGACACCCCCTGGAAACTACTATTATCCAGAAACCCAGTTCATGAGCACGTCTGAGTAGGTCCGTTGAGGGTCAGGGTTGTATCTGAAACCTGTCATCAACCCCGCCTCAATGTCATATGTAATTCACGCCGGAGAATTTGAGGCTTAGCCTCATCTCAATAATTCACCACCAATAGAGCACTGCGTGTATCGACAGTGTAAAAATTTCATGCCAGGGCAGGGAGCTGGAAACTGTTTTGACACGAGCCTATGCGCTTCATCGCTTGAATTAGAAACGGTCGGAAAGACAAAAAGTAGCAGTGCCTCTAAAGGAAAACGTACATACACACGCTTGTCATTATGTCAAAAGAAGAACCGGTATGTACACATACGGACAAAGTGCCTTGTGATTGTAACTTACTAAGATGAACTCGTAACTCATCCCCAGTGACAATCTCTGACAACTGGCTTCTCACCGCCTCCAATACATGTATTTGGGAAGAAGAAACCGCACACACCATTCTACCATATTCTTTCTATGATCACCTTTCAGGCTTTTTAGAATCTGCAGATAGTTTTAGAGACATAATGACTAATAATAGTAAAAATAGAGTGATGGTGTTCAAGGTATTCCGTTTGCGACCTTTCATGTTCTTTTCATTGCCTTCATCTCCATGTGGAACTATTTCAGAAACGATTCTTTCTCATCACCTGCTGGAAGGACCATCAAAGCAAATTAACAACTTGTAAATTGGGATGCCCTGAATCATATCCATAACTGTAAATTTAATAGATATACTTTTCAGTGATTCCTCATCGACTTCATAAAGCGTTTTAATAGTCCATGATTGCAGCAAGTTTATTTCGTAATGTGATAGTGACTGTTGTGTAAGCAGGAGATGTGGGATAATATTGGATTATAGTGTTCTATGAAATGGTATGGCCATGCAACAAGATCCAGCGGCCTTGCTAAAACTGTATTACAGGGGACAGTAGATGGGAAAATGGAAAAGAAGCAGGCCGAAAGAAGAAAAGATGGATGGACATCACCCAGGAAGGGACAAAGAGAACATATTATTATTATACAGAGACCCAGGTCCTGGCTCATAACAGCGACGTGGCTCGAAGATTATTTCATAATTCATCAGGAGGCGGCCCGATGAATCCAGACAGAGTTAAGGACGAAAAAAGAAGAAGACGGTTTCCTAGACCGAAAAAGACTCTCTAAAAAGGCTATAGCCTTATTTAAACACATACATTTGGGAATACGTCATTTATACGTTTAGGCTGTGTTCACAGGTACTTGTTGTTACCGTACTTCCCTGAAAAACAGATGTCCGTCGCTGGAGATGACGATCATTAAAAACGGTCAAATATTCCTTCAATGACGACACTGACGGTAACTACTGGCTGAGCAAATCAGAAAGGGAGGTATACTGGGAAACCAATTTTCAAGATCACTGCGTAAGGACAAAACTTTTGTCAGAAAATGAATTTGAAACCTAATTTATCTCCCGCTGCATGGTTACCAACTGCATTTTGCATATGGAACATTCAGGTGATAATTCCTGCCTCAACCAAAGAGCTGTAAGTTTTCTCTGATTTCTCTTCGAAAAAGTACATGCCTTACACACCTTTAGGAGAGGTTCTATTTTATATTAAGGCACTCAAGACTTTGCTTCTGTGTCAAAACTGCATGTTTATTCATTGTCTACTAATTTATTTTTATCCTGCACAAAATCTTACCTCAGTTGCCTTCCATGGTTCAGCTGATTATGTGGAGTTCAAACTGTAATACTGAAACATGTGTCCATAGGAAAAGAAGTGCATTTTTCTAAAATATGCTGCTATATATTTTTATTTTAAAAAGTAATAAAAAATGTCCGTTATCTGAAATAAACTAACACAATAGAACTACTTCGACTACATGTGGTTCCAGTTCCCTCTTGATCACCATGTTATATCTTGCGACATGGCGCTATAGAAAGGGTGCCCCACTGGTGATACATTCCACAACACAGTTAGTGCATCATTAGTTATTGTACTTCCTGACTATTTATTTCTTTTTATCCACAGCAAAGTTGACGGAAGCTGTGCTTTAGTTTGCTGTTTGTTGTTGTTTTTTTTTTGTTTTTGTTTTTAAACCCCACAGAGTAAATTTCGTAAGCGTAATTGTATTGAATGTTTATGTTCATTTCCAGGAATGTGCACGGGTACATTATATCAGCTGTCTCTATCTTATCAGTGATATTACTCTTACATCGTCTACATCAGTTACCTTGGAAGCCAATGGTCAGACTTTGACATGTTAGTACCCATTCTGATGATTTGGGGAATATAATCATGGAGTCGCCTAGACATTGTAAATCATACAACATTTGCAACAGCAATGCCATCATATCATTTGGGCGACACAATTTAGACAAAAAAAAAAACCAAAATGTTCGGTATTCTTGGTGACAATCCAAAATAAAACGTAAGTTTAAATATCTATTATAAATTTATTTATTTAGTGAGTATTTTTTAAACAAGTGGCCAAAAAAATGTGGCTAGAGTCGTAAATTTGAGTAACTATTGTCCATTTTCTTTGAGCTCTGTCACGGAAGCTGTGACCTCAGACTGCTATGACCAATGGGAATATATCATATATGAATTATCACTAAATATTTTCAGCTTGTTTAATCAGAATAGTTGATTTATTGTTGCTTTGTTCAACAGTTGTGATCAAGATCCTATTTTAAAACGGCGCTTCATGACCGTCGATGTTATAATCGTTAAAAGCCACATTCCTCCCTCAACTCTTTCACCCCGTCCTCCGCCCCCTCCTCTCTTAACCCCCTCCCACCTCCTTTCCTTTTCTGTAACTTCAATAGCGTATGTGTTCTGTCTCAGGTATATAAACATCGCAGTATAAATACATCCCACAGTCAAACCGGTATGACAATAGCATCAATCAAGACGTTCGGTACACAGTGTTATATCTCAAATAGTAATTCATATTATGAAATGATTATTCATGTTATATTCCACCCCGCCTGATGATCACGGGGAAGTTTATTTTTGCACACTTCCTCCTCATACCAGCAGAAAGAGCAGATCTTGCCCATTGACTACATGTATTTTATGCAGCGATAATGACAGCTTCTGGCAGCTCACGAATGCATACCAGCCTGGCATGCAATATTACTGAACTGGCCACGATATCAGCTTTATGGGCAACGGCTATCTGATTATGGAAATGTGAGCCAGAAAAATGGCCGGGAAATTGACATGGACAAATAACATCAAAGCATATAAATTACGAAGGAAACTCATTCCAAAAGACAAATCTTCGCTATGCACTAGTCTGAGCATAGGGCATGCAGCCAAAGGAAGGCCCAATCGGTGGGCGTACTTTTTTTTCAATCTCTAGATTGTAAATTTAAACAGTGACATTCATCTAAGTTAGTGGTAAACTGAATTACATCTAAGAAAATTGTTGGACAATTACAGATGACATGGCTCAAGGATTGCTCTCAAAGACAACTTCATTGGGGAGAATCTCCATCAAGATATATTGCCATATTCAGTTTTGGAATTAGACAGAAAACATATTCCATCCCTCTCTCGAAACATCACATCTCCGTATTAAAAAATATATATATATAAAACAAAATATGTCTAAGTTCGTTCATGCTTTCCTGCTCTCCATCTTTACGTGTCCCGTCCCCCTTCCCCCTCCCACCTCTCTCCCCTCTTCCGCCAAGACAATGACACCAATGCAAAACAACGCCGTGGTTCTTGAAGAATGCGTGGAGTGAAAGAGAAAACATATATGTCCGTATGGATATGCCTTTTTCTCAGTCAAAACAGAAGTCCGTTTAGCTTCCTGTGCCCTCTGTGAGTGCACCTCCAACACTTCTAAAGTTCTGAGGAGTTGGTGCCCTGCTCCTGATTGGAGCGATCATTTTTCCCCATAACCGGCACTTCTTGTATAGGCCAGGATAGGTTTCCGTTACAAATATCTCCCTTCTCATACACTGTTACTATAAATGAGTTGTTCTTATTAATTTCCGATTTTGCAACACATATTAAACTACTACAATCTTAAATGGTGACATCCATCTATCACTTTAACGGAAAAAAATGTGCGTTGCAGCTCTTGATCTGAATCAGTGCAATTCTTTTCTTCTGGTGTAATCGTAGTGTTATTGTATACTCCGGTGAGGTGATGAACTGTCAAATGCCAAGTTCTTATGAATTCCTCGACTTATCAATTCTTTTCTGGATAAGCATTTCCGGTGTCTTCATTTATATTCTTACACAGTAAATATCCATATCAATATTATAATATTGCAAGCAAATCCACAATAGGCTTATGGACTCGAAAACTGCTGAATGGATCCATATGAAATTTGGCACACAACATTGTTGCATATGGATCTGTGATTCCATGTACATAAACCCGAAAAAAGCTTATTATCTTTGACGTTGTTCTACAAGTGCAGTAATAACTGAATAATAAACTCGCGAGAGTGTTTGATCCGAATTGTACGTTTGAAAGAATGCGTTCAAAACATCAAACACGTTTCCATTCAGTGACATTGTGCAATCATCCAAAACACCAACATCGAGGTGCGCATGCTTGCCGTACACTTTGAGTCGCAAAGCCGTGGGTTCTCCTCCTAATCTATACTATAACTCTGCAACAAAATCCCAAAAAGGCTTATGGACCCGAAAACAGGTAAATGGACCCATATGAAATTTGGCACACAACATTGTTGCATATAGATCTGTGTTTCTACTTACATAAACCAGAAAAATGTTTACTATGTTTTCCGTTATCCCAAAAAAGCGATAATAATTAGACAGTATACTCGCGAGGGTGCTTGATCCGAATTGTACCTTGTTAGAATGGCGTATTCAAAACACCAAGCACGTTTTCTTTTGAGTAACAGTCAGTTTAATCATCCAAAATACTAACATCGAGGTGTGCATGCTTGCCATACACTTTAAGTCGCAGGGCAGTATCGGTTTAACCTATATTTAAACAATCCCCCACGAAAGCTGTGGACTCTCTTCTATATACTATACACCTGCAACAAAACCCATAAAAAGCTTATGGACTCGAAACCGCTGAATGCTTCCATCTGAAATTTGGCATACAGAATTGGTGCATGAAGGTCTGTGATTCTACTTACACAAAGCGAAAAAAACTTTCTATGTTTGAAGTTATTCTCAAAAGGCGATAATAAATTGAATAGTAGAAGTCGAGAGAGAGTTTGATTCGAATTATATGTTTGGCAGAATGACGCGTTCAAAACACCAACCACAGTTTCTTTGAGTAAAGTTCAGTTTAATCATCCAAGACACCAACATCGAGGTGCGCACGCTTGTCATTCACTTTCAATCGCCGGGTCAGTATCGGTTTGACCTATATTATATAACAAAATCTCTCACAAAGTTTTCGGGGCCGTGGGTTCTCTTCTACTTGTATATAATAAAATTCTATGGACAGACACTCAAATCTAAAAGCACGCATAAATCAACCCAACGTCCTGATTTCATCTAACAGTTTATATCCCAGCACATTGATTTAAACCATCCATGTCCATTGTTAAAATTCTTCGAACAATGACAGGATGTTTGAAATTTTATTATTCCTGCTCCGTCTTTCAGATTATCCACTCATTTTGGATGACAAGCAGAGATTACATCACTAAACAGTATGATATTTATTAACAGTTTTGCTTTTTCTTTTATGCATTGATAAAGTATTGAGAAAGATGAAGTTGTCTTTCTTGGACCAGATGTGCGAGTTCCTTGACGGCCTGTTGAATTCTTTTCAGTAATTCTTCCATTCCCCCCACCCAACCACCTTTTGCTTGGCCCATCTCTGCCCTTGAAGCCTGGCTCTTTTGCTGCTGGCTGTTGACGTGACATTACATTTATATTTCTGTAAATCATGATCAATTGAAAAGCCAGAGATAGAGTTTTAAAGACATCGAGTTAATATTGATATGATGTATTATTCTCTTTTCTGTTTGAGAATACCTTTGTAATTCACTGACACGGTCAAGATAAAAATAATTTTGCTAAATTTTACATTCACTCACGCATAATTATGCACAACTGCAACGTAAAAATACAGACACTGGATGAGATGCCACAAAAACATTCATAGAGCTATTTGGACCACACAACAGACGAGCAGGTCTGCAAAACGATCATACAACACAATGGCTCTCAGGAAGACCTTCTTATAAAACTATGAAGAACAAAAAGATTGAGATGGTACGGCCATGTAACAAGACGTAGTGACCTTGCTAAAACTGTGCAATAAGAATTGGGAAACAAAAAAAAAAGAGATGAGCAGAAGAAATGATAGAAAACATTAAGGAATAGACAACGTGAACATATGCCGAGACTCAAGCCCTGGTATACAATCCCTACGCATGGAAAATATTAGGACACACCAAGTCAGAAGGCGTCCCGTTGACCTTGCGGGCAGAATAAGGACTAAAAAAGCACAAATATAAGATAATAATAGTAATAACAGAGGCCATAACATACGCTCATAAAAACAAACAGCAAAACGCACAATTAAAGAGCTGGTATTAGATTTTTTTGGCTGGATAATTCTTGTATCAGTCGCCTATGTTCGCGGACATCACTGACATCATCTTTGACATAGCACACAGAGAGAACAACGAAGGAAAAAACATACAAGTGACAAAGAACACGGAAGTCGTCTCTACCCCAGGGCATCAATGGATGCTTTGCATGCAGATGCTGCAAATAATGTTTATGAACAGATTTAGATTCAAGAACTTCAAAAATTGATGGAAAAAACAATATTATTTTATTCATTTGTTCATCAGAAATCTTATTTTCTGGCAGCAGAAATTTTGCTTGAGTTTGTTGAGATGTTATAGTTCAGTTCAAGGAGCGCAAGGCAAGAAGGGAGAAATGTGTATAGATCTTTTAATATCTGTGGAGAAGAACTGCAGGTCTGGTCTTATAAATCCAATGCTTCTACCGACCAATGGCTGCTTTTTTGGTAACCACCTCGAGTTGGGTAATGAGCCATGCACCTCTACTTTGAAGAGTACGGACAAATCTAAGTAACGAATGCTAACATAAATATGCAAACGGCTTTAAGTATCTCTGTCACGACATGACAAATACAAAATGAACTATAAATTTTTCATAGTCAACTGATGCCATGTTGAATATTTAGAAAACAGGAGCTGGAAGAGTGGAAAGTCTTAGGTAGCTGTGGGAAGAAACTAACTGTAATAAACATACAAAAATTTTTATCACCGGAGGTAAATCAATCATGGACGCACACAATCGTAGTGCCAAGAATTAGACGATCAAGACCTACAAAATGTCAGTCGGTTAGAACAGGAGGATTATTCAAATTTGCTGCTGTTTATGTATCAATTGAATCTAGAACTGGCATAATCATGACTGTGAAGCGCAAGCTGCAAATATAGTAAGCTTAAGTACACGCCTTCTCAACTTCAAAGTAGAGTTCTCAGTATGAAATACTATAACATATTATACTTATGGAATTTCCTTTTTAATTAATCGAAACTTTTCTTCTAGTCAGTAGTCTGCCTATAACTGGAGAATGGCAAGCGAATACAAGCTTGCTGTTAATCGTTTGGGTTGTAAGAAAACTGATAAAGGTATCAACATAATCAAGTCTTTCAGAACTCAAGCCACCGGTTTACCATACTTAGCATATCACCATCCACAACTTAAATGTCAACATCAGATGACGTTCGGATAGACCTAGAAAAAATGTATCAAGTGGTGCTACGGCTATTTCCGTCATGTCAATATCAACAGACAAAAGAACTAATTACTGTTTCCAGACTAACCAGATTTCCATTTACCCATTGCAACAAAAGGTGCTGAGTACGTCCAACTCCATAGATACATTGGATGGAATGAATATTGATTCAGTGTTAGACTAGCTTGAGCTCGCTTTGTTCCGGCATTCGAAGCTGAATGCGAGAACTGCCATTCGTTGACACCAATAATACTTTGACTATTAATTTTATATATCTGCCATACAGAGCGTTATAACTTTATGCGTTACAGATCGGGCGGGATATATACACGCGAGCATGACAAACAACGAACAAATAAATGTGAATAGAGAAAGGACACAAATGGCGACAAACAGATGTTTAAAGAACGATTAGTGACACAGTTGTCAAAGGAAATCATAGTTACATGCTCAATACCAGAGAGCATGAACATTAAAAATTACAATAATTCGAAATGGCTCTGACTATCCACTTAAAGAGAAAGGAGCGGCACCTGGATTGGCCAGTATGGGATCAAAATACCGATTTCCATCTTTCTCTTGTGTATGTTTTTGAAAAGAATAACCAGTGAAGAAAACCTCAAAATTCAACAAAATTTCCTGTGAAACTGAGGGAAAAAGGTGGTAATCCCAAATCTGTTATTCTGTCACAACGGTACCGTAGCAAAACGTATTATCGGAAGATTCATCAACCCTTTCACAAAACGTGGGTCAAAGAGGCCACAAGATAAAAAAGTGTAGCAGGACAGTGACAACATAGTATATTTGCAGTAGTGTTATAGTAAACCTTTATTAGTTACGCTTACTATACACTCACATGACGACGCCAAGTTCGTTGCTATGCTCTCCAGTGACATCTCATTGGCTGGGCTTGATAACCCTGACTCTGATTCGCTGCCTGCGAGCAAAGGTCAAAGGACGATCGTATTATTCGTGAACACATAATAATGATGTTGACTGACACGGGGTACCTACCCAGGCAACAACACGGCATTAGTTTCTCATTTACGTTCGCTGCCTATTCTTTCTTGATACTTTGAGTTTGAGTTTTTTAAAAACTTTTTGTTGAGCAAATCTATTTTAATATTAATTGCTGAAAGCATTATGAGATCAGGGGCACAGTGAATCCAATGAAAACTTTTATAATCCTGTGTGATCATCGTGCTCCAAAGACAATTTCTATTCTTTGTGGAAGGTAAAGTTTGCGTTGATAATAGCAACTGCTAATTTCAGTATGGGTCTTGTGAGTATTTCTAGCATAGAAAGAATCACTGGGCTTTGGTCTGGGAGCTAATTTATTCAGACCCAGTTAAGTGAGACACAGGAAACATGTTTTCGGAGCATATTGTAAGCTTATCAAGAGGCAAATATATTAAATAGAAAGCCACAATTGAAGCTCAGCTGAAGAAGAAGTCCTGCAGGAGACACAAAATAGGGCGGGTTCTCCGCTTCATGGTCCAGGATTAATTTGCTATTTATTCTGCAAAACTGTGGTATTTGGTACTTTTGGAAAGTTTTTGCAATTTGTTTTTCAGTCATAATGTTCGTTTTGTGCGTGTGTGTGTGTGTGTGTGTGTGTGTGTATGCGTGTGTGTGTGTGTTTATTGTTTTTTTTTTCTCGAAACGTTTTTTTTTTTGGGGGGGGGGGGGTCGATTTTGTGTGTGTGTGTGTTTTGGCCGTATTTTGCTATTCCTCCAAAATTTATATATGTATATTTTTATCACAGCTGATCTTCATACTTCCCTTGACCTTATAAAGAAGATGACACAGGCTTTTTATTGTATCTCTTATGCTTCTGGGAAAAAATTGTCTAAATGAAATAAAATGCCAACTTTGTACATATTCCATATATGGCATTTTCAAAAATTCTTTTAAAAAAAAAACAAAAAAACTATCACTGAAACGTTCATTTCCTCGTTTCATTTTTCTGATATTGGACGTTAAAACTGGCATACAAAGTTTGAAACGATTTGGTGTGAAAGAACGACAGGAGGCAGGTTTTGAAAAACAGGGCAAAATCCAAGATGGTGCCCATTTTCATGGACACTCAGACTCAGACAGGCTAGCAAGTTTCCAAGGAAGTTTCTGAACTAGAAAGGCATGTCAATTACATACATACACATAAACATGGCCTATGGCCAAAAGCACAAAAAAGTTTTAGATGCCGATCCCCTCCCCCACCCTTACTCCTCCCCTACTCCCAACTGGAGTCAATAAAATCATTCTAGAACGGGTGGGCATTTGTTTAACTTCAGAATTAGTACAGATATTGCAGAAATTAATTTCTACCACCAGCAATACGCCTATTAAGCTGCATGCAGCAGGAAGTCTTGAGTGTGACTTACATTGATGCTTGTTCGCAAAATAATATAAAAAAAAAATTAATGTTGAATGCATGTTGATCAGTGATATGCCTCATCAACTGGGAAGGGAATTTTCTCACCAGGATCAAACGTTAATTGAATCTCAACTTACTTTGCACGCCATTACACCACGGTGACATTGAATATTATGCTCACGTTCAGGCTATTGTAGCTGCAGTGATGGGGGAGTTTTATTTTGTTATACTGATCATGACAAGACAAAATGATGAGTAAGCACAGAGCCCAGTGATCCTGCCGAAATCCAGTGTACAATAAATGCAAATGGACATAACCTTCTGTTTTTCAAAGCAGGATCTCAGTACAAAAAGCCCACGGCCATGAATACAAATGCCATTCAGTAATGAGTAACTTTGTCAGAGTTAAAAGCTCACTGAGAAACTCATCCTGCACTTAGGTGGCCATTAGCATTTCTAAATTTAAAGGGCAGCTATGAGCCATGGTTTCTGTGATCCGTCAGCTATAAATTAAGAATCAAACAGAATTTATGAAGGACACATATCCCATGATTTTCTTTCTTTTTTTTCGGTTATTTTACTCTGAAAAAAAATCGATCAACTATACTCAAGACAGACTTCAAGAAAAATAGCGAAATAGGTTCATTATAACTTTTCATCTAGCAAAGGACATTAAATTTTGTAGTACAGTCACTGGAGTCTGAATGGACCCAAGTTTACACCATTACTTCTGAGAGGTCTGCAGTTTGACAAAACATGGTGAAGACATCAACAACCAGTATAGAAAACAGGAGACAAAATTTGCAAATTGTAACAGTATTATCATTTGTCACTTTACAATCCTTTTTTCTTCCTCATCACATTAATGTTGAGTATTTTATCCAAAAATATCATAGTAATAACAGATACAAAAATAAAGAACTCAACTGCTATTATCCACGCAATACAGATAATTTGTTTAATCCGTCATTCCCTCAACCATAGAGTTTCTATACCTCGCTCACCGACCCACAGGGTGTTGGGTTTTTCCCTATACATCTTCCTCTCCCTTTTTCTTCTATCAGTCTCTTTCTAGGAGAGATGATAATTAATATCCTTTGAAAACAATATTGTACAAAATGATGAAGTCTTTAAGTACTACTGGTCTGTAAGTACTTTCTCCCACTAAAGATTGATGTGCAAGCGACACTTTCAGAGGTGACCACAAAGTTATCATAAATGCTAGTGGCAATAATCATCAATGTCACCTATATCAATTATATAAATGCCTTGAATTTCCAGATATAGCTGTCAACAGGCAGTTAAACCTAAAAACGAATTAACAATCTGGAGAATTAATAAGTTCAAAGTAAATGAAATTGATGAAACTTAAAAGAATTTTTTAACCCCCTTGGTTCTTCCTCGGGCAGAACAGTCATCATAACCATCATCATTTCATGGAAATACATCCTAAAATTTAAGGCATGGACTGTCAATCAGTAGCTAACTTCATTCATTTACAGACACAACAATCTGGAGAATTGATGAGTCAGAAATTGAATACACTGACCACACTGGCCAAATATTCTAATTCAACTGCTTTTTTTTTTTCAGAGCAACAATCATTATCAATATCTCAATCATCCAGAATCAGGCCATAGAACAAAGACCTCCATTCAACCCGCTTTTAAGACAATTTCTGATCACTAAAATTTCACCCCATGACCAACTGCTCGTCCTCACATCAGCATCCAAACATCTCTCCCGGTAGATCTGTGACCTACCAGCAGTGGAAGACAATAATAAACTCTTGAAAACTGCAAAGTTGAATCACAAGTAATAAAAGCATCGCTGGTCCTGAAATTTTTTCTTTGGCATTCAACTTAACAAAAAACACTGTAGTAGCTATGACTTACAGGATGCATTTCTCAGTGACAGGCAAACATCAAATGCCAACATTTTTGATGAATATGAAATATGACAACACAACTTGCTAACTGCATGTAGACATATTACAATTATATTTTGGTCCTTTCTTTCTTTTTCATAACTGCCACCATTGCCAGAATTATCAGTCCCATGATACACATCATATATACATCTATAACTGATACTTCATCAAGGCATTAGGATGATTATGGAAGATTTCTGATACTCAAGACCATATATTATTATGATGATACTATAAACTGGTCAAGTGTTTTCTACATGCTCTCCCCCTCTCCCCCCCCCCCCCCACCTCCCGCGACATATTAAACAATACTATTTCAAGGATATCTTTCTCAATAACAAACTTGCTCTACCCCAAAGATTTATATTGAACACAATATAAATATACATTATATATAACAGTTTGCTATATGAAAACACATTACAATGTTTATACTACTCTGTCTTTGGCAAGATTTTTAGCATTGTCACTGCTGTCTGCTATAAGTATGTTACATTCCTGATGTTCCATCACACTGCCAAAGTCATTATCCTTATTGTCAGTCTTTGACATGTTTTGCTCGATGGTTCCAGAGCCATTTAGTGGTAGATCGACCACCTCATCACAGCCTTCCCTCTCAGATCCAGGAATTTCTTTAGTGATTGGGTCCGCTGCCCAGCTTTGCAAGTTGCCAGTGCTGAAAGCACAGAAGATTATGGCTCCAAAAATATTAATCCCTGTAGACAGGTAGAACACCGCCCTCCATTCCTCCTGAGTTTGCTGTCCAATAGAGAGTAAACATGTAATCTGAATTATTTTATTATCCAGTGTGTTTACTACAGAAACATTTACATGCACTACATTCTGATCTACCTGAGCAAATGAGATAAACAATATCTGAGATGAATGACTGTTTCCTTATAACAAGCGGCATTGAAAAGAATGATGAAAGCTCTTATTTATTCATAAATATCCATTCCCGTGAGAAGCCAGAGTTTCAAGAAGATGATTTAATGACCAACCTATTTGAACTACGTCATATTCTGTATATTAATATAATGTGTTAAGTGCCTTCTAGGTTGGCTTTTAAAATATGAAAGTGTTATTTTTTTATGTCAGCTGAGGCACTCAATATCGTTCTTGAACATTTCTTTTTAAATCAGGTGTCTGAACACTAAGGATCCATTCATGCTAAGGTTCTCTTCACTTTCAGCTTGGCTGACTCAAACAGGCCATCGTAACTCTATTTATAAATACATATATTAACTCTTGTGACAATTATGATAGTATTCATTCATATAATAAGTGCTGATGCAAGAGACTGCCACAGGAATCAGAAACAACTGACTATACCTGAGCCTTTCAGTTACTTACATTTTCGGTAAGTAGACCAATTGTCATTGGGGCTAAAAAGCCAGGCAGAGTCGCCACAGTGTTGGAGATCCCATAAATGACTCCCGCATATTTGGGAGCGATGTCTCCAGCATTCAAATACAAGCCCCCGCCATACTGAAAGCCTGCCAGAGCGACGCCCAGGGTGAGCAGTGTCACTGCAAGCCAGGACTGACGACAATTCATAAAGCTCATGCCAATGAGCAGAGCGGACTGCACCAAGACACCTGAAACAGAGAAGCATAATCCTTGTCATCATCTGAATCTCTCCTGCATAACATCTCATCAAGTATTATCCATGACATTTGGTAGACATACCAGAAAGAGAGAGTAAAGGTTCAGTCTTTGTTGTCAAGCTGTCATCTTGAATTATCCACCACCACCCGAGAGTGAGAGCTGTAGTCACTGTCATTATTGACAAAATATGTCGCCACTTCTGTGTTATTCTTCAATATATTGAAAATCAGTTATGCAAAAAATGACAGAAGTAGCAGACAAAACTCCGCTTTCTTATGCAACAACAGTCACTTAAGCCTAAACCCAACAGCACAGATTATGAGAAAGAAACAAAGATGACTGCCGTATAACCCAGCACATTTAAGACCCTTCTTGTGCAACGCTTCAGCTAGCATTATGAGATGTCAAAATTTCAGCAACAGCTTTCACTACATCAGCCAATACAATAGAAATCTGATGAACAAAGTAACTGGTGATATTTCTAAATGACATCTATACAATAAAACAAGAACTGCTTCTAGTCTCTCAGCAGTCACCACTGTGTAATTTTTCAACAAGCTTTGTTTATTTCATAGATGTGCCTGATGCAAACTGGCAGCGCTCAATATCTACCAACTATAGCTGAGATTCCGGCCGATATTCTACGCTGCAGGCATAATAACACCTGACAAGACACATACGAGATTCTATGCAAAACAAATATTTGGAAGGCACGTGAAAAATTAACGTGGACCGGCAATGCTTAATATTTCCAGGATTGACGCCAGCCAATGAGAATTACGACACCGATTACAAGAAATGTGAGTTGCATCGTGACACAGGAGAGAGAGGCCAATCATCACCATAACTGTCGCAGAGACAAGATCTCTGTTGTCGTGTCTCATTAAGAAACATTCATCACAAATGTAAGACGCGTTCAACAGAATAGTCAGATATTCCTTAATGAAAGAAAAAGAATGTATATTATTATTATGTCATGTCAGATAAAGCGGTCATCAGAGGCCAGCTGATAGGTACAGAATATAGAACAGATCAGAACAGGAACCTCTTATCTGATAGCACAGAGGACTGAAAGTTGCCAGGACTAACAACAGCCAACAAATCTCATGTCTATAAGCAGTTCTGGGAGCATAAAAATACCATATGAGAAAAAAAATTGTCACCTTCATAATAAAAACGGAGAATATTTATATAGTGCTTATTCCCCCCCCCCCCCCCCCCCCCCCAGCAACACTGACTCAAACCGCTTTACAATCTACTACTACTCCTAGTAGAACCAAAGAAGTTACGTATAGACGTTTTCGGTTTCTTGGAAAGCAGACACAGTGACTGTAAGTAAGACGCTCAAAATCCGCATCGTCTAACAATAATCTTCTCTCTGTCTGCCTAAGACCGGGTACCCATTTTAGCCTGGGCTGAGTCAGATAATAAAGGGTATGTGTGAATTGTTTTTCCCAAGGATAAAATTAATATTGGAACTCGTTAGGGTTCGCACCCAGAACTCTTGATCCCGAGTCCCATGACTTAACCGCTGAGGCTGCCGACACCATCACCACGTATGTCTATGCAGTCTCCCAAAATAGGCTAGACAAAGTATAAAATTTGTTCTTTCCTTCTGACTGTGGCCAGCAAGGACCGATGGCAGTCTCCACAGCTCATTCCAGTAAAGCCAGGCAGCAGAATCGAGACATCAGAGGAGAGGTTAAAAAAAAAAAAAATCAGCACAAAAGTTATTACTCAGAACATTGCTGTCTGTTTCAGCTATTATCAGCAACACACGACATGACAGATAGAATGGCCAAAGGTCGGTATTATTTTCCCCTTAACGGAGCTGATGACAGCAGATAAAACTCGCCGCTGTGAATCAATAAGCTGGCATAAGTAATGGCTGTCATTGGTATCGTACATATTAGATCTTGCGTTGCGCTTCAACAAAATATTCAACAGTTATACAAGAAAATATAGGAGGGGACCAGCAAATTCAGTTTACTGTTAGCTAACATGGAAGCCAATCAACACTGATAACGCTGATCAACATCGTACAAAAGCAGAACAGCCGGCATGCTGACCTATAATTGGACAAGTGAGACAACAGTCACAGTTAGTATCTCTCAGTTTATTGTTGTGCTTGAAGCACAGCTAAATATTGACAATATACAAGAAGATGGTGGAGTTCCACATTTTGTAATGTCTTACATAAAAAGATTTAAGAAAGTTTCTTTTTTTTTTTAAAGTAGGTATTGGGGAGGGGCTGTCAAGAAGGGCGGTGGGAAGGGAGGTAATGTATGTGAACACATATTGAACAAGTTGAATGGTAAAAAATAAAAAAAAAAACATTTCAGTTGTTGAAGAATTTTGAAGACGAATTCAAACTTAAGACAGTCAGTGATGTCTGTCTAGCATATTGGATATTTGCTGGACAGAAAAGAAATTACGGGTGTATTTTGGAAACAGAGCAAAATGATTACGATTTGCTTAATGCAGTAACCAAGTTGTATCAGCCAAAGAGTGGCCAAAAAGTCCCAAACACTAACGCTATGTATTTCTTGGGCCAGGCTGATTGTTACGTCTTTTGAATTACCATATATATGTATTTGATTTGATTTTCTGTTCATCCTGATATTTCTGTTGTTTCAGTTTTTGAATATGTTGTTGTTAGATTTTTTAATTACAAATAAAGATTTGTCCATTAAATTCATTTCTTTATTGTCAGTCGTGTGCTAGGACTTTCCAGCCACTCTGTAGAAAGTACATGTAAAAAGTAAACTTGAGTCATTCTGACTCGGATCGAAAAGTGACGAATGGCCGATAACGGAAATAGAACACTTCAAACCAATGGTTCCCAACATTTTTGCACTCGTGACAACTTATCCGAAAGCTTGAAATCCACACGATCCCCTACTATCAGCAGCTTGGTGTATATTTTATTTTCGTCGATGAAGAAAGAAAGAAGCATGAAATTAATTTTATCCCACGCCACTTTTAGTAGGGCTGCCCCCCCCCCCCCCCGCCAAGGCCGAGCGACCCCCAAGAGGGTCGCAACCCACCGGTTGGGAACCCCTTTTTAAGACCAAAATTAGCTTGCTTTGGGGGCGCTTTCCATTTACCCGCAAACTACAGAAGTTTTAAAAGTTTTCAATTGCTTTTGGCAGATGTCAACTGCCACAAGTCTTCTTGGCAAAGACCATTCCAATTCCAAAAGTATATTTAAGATACCATGAATGCTATTCTTGACTGGTATATAACCAGGATTTGACGAAAAAGGAAACTTTAATTGGCAAGAACGCCACTCAATTGAAATAAGGAGATGACATGAGAGAAGTTTAATGGGTCATAAAAGTACTTTGATTTCTTTTTTTTCTTTTTTTCTGGAAATGATACAAATCATAAACTGAAATTAAAAGATCAAATGTCAAGTTATGTGTATATGTCTCCTATATGCGAGTTATTTCATCAGACTAAATTGCCACATATGACAAGTTGTTGGCGACAGATTCTGTTAAAGATTACCTTTATCTTCAGTACCTAAAATAACATTTCCATACACGCCATAATAATTAATATTTTCAAATAAAGATTTTTTTAATTAAAAAATTACATCACTTGTTGAAGTCTTAGGGCGCAAAGCTGTTAAAATTTGCCAAGAGTGTCAATGGATTCTGAAGCAGTCTTATCATAGCACATTAAATCGTTCATTTTGTCATTCAGTATATAATATGCTAAAAAAAAAAGTATTTGGTGTTGGCATATTATGCTGGACGTGCAACACATACCCTAGCGCATATAAGCTTATTCAAAGGCTACCTTGTAGATGAAAGAAGAAGATAACCACCTCAGAGGAGGTTGAAAGGCGTAGAATAACCTAACCCTGAAAGAAGAAGATGGAAGAACGGAAGAGGTAAACACGGAACTTACGAACTTCGGGGATGCAAAAAAAAACAACATATTATACTCAGCCACTTGGGAGCCAAAAATCACGCATAGAAATTTCAGTCCAACCGAATAGTGGTGGAAGAAACAACAACAAAGTGCAAAAAATGTTTGCCACTTTTTGAGATCACTTAATCAAAATGTAGCACGGCATAAGAACATAATGATTATCTCGTGTATTTCTTTTTTTCGCCCAAAGACTATGAAAAAGAAGCTCATGATGAAGGACTCTTTGATAGGTTACAATACATCACGCGGAGTGGCCAGAGATGACCCGCGGGCTGTGCTCTGGCAAGGTTGTGATCAAGCGCCACAGAATTCAAACTTAATCAATCATTGCCTCCAGACGAAATATTAGCATCAATGCCTTTGAGGGATGGCAAATCTAATGCTGACAATGCTCTGAGCCTGTTCTGACCTAGGGAGTTGACCTCATTACGTTGAAATGTGATAAATAAGTATTTCCATTATTTTTCGAATCTCCATCGCTCGAGAGAATAAAGAGCTGGGAGATATTGTGTTCTGCAGGTTCGTTTCAAGATTTCTTTTCAAATTGAGAAACGTGGCTGTCAAAGATCAGGTGTGATGATAACCCAGAATCCAGGATAAGCTGAGTCATTTTTAAGAAACCAGGAAGCAAAGTTTTGGTAAAGTAATTTCAATGCTTTTCTAGCACTGGGAGCTCGCTGAACAAGATCCATACTTCTGTCAACAGTTCTACATCTGTTCTGAGAAAAAAATGAGACTCTTGAAAAGGAACATACTTCAATGCACGTCATTATGAAGGCGTCACTTTATTTCTGGCCATCCTTGAGTCAAACTGTCTTGTGAGTTTTATATTCACTGGTTATGGGATTTTGAACATCACACCCAAACCGTATACATGTAGTTAGTCAAATATATTTTTACATACGAATAATGAATGGGATCCTGTGATTAACTGTGTTGTAATAAATATTGTTTTTTCCAGACTATGCACTCTCCGTTTCTCAAGTTCACTACTGAATATTCAAAACAAGTTTTATAGCACCATACACACAAAAGGATATACTGGTAAGATTCAGATTTATTTTAATTATCCTACTAACTTGAACTAACGTTATGAGATATGTCAACAAATACAAAGAAAGTGGAATTTAATTCATTCCAAACGCCACTCGCCATCACAAATAATATGTTCACAGCAACCAGTGACATGGATAATTTATTGTCTGGAATTTGCAATAAGGACTTGGGACTTTTGCTAAATATCACTCCTCTTTATATCGTTAATCTGGGGGCCAATTTGCTTCTAAAGATGACACTAAATTTTCACAAAACACTGAGTTTGAGTGCAGAGTTCAATAATTTGTTAGAGTCAGCAAAAATTAATTAAAGTGAGCTGAAATATCAAAAGTAGGTTATTAACTTCTGCAATGTGTTTACAATGAATCTGGCATATCCAACTGGGAAAAAAAGTAGGTGAGCAACACATCATTCCTCTAAACAGCAAACCAGTAATAAACGTGTCTGGAGCATAGTCAAAAAGGAAAATATAACAGTTCTGTAACATTCATTGCTTCCTCTTCATTTTTATAGTTTACACTGCAAGAAACGTGTAACACTCAAGCAATGAGTAACCATAATACATACACCATTAAAAAAAAACCCTGAAGAAACAAAGTAATGAGGAAAGAACTTCCCATGCTATACATAGCCATAATGCTAGATAACAATTTTAAAAAAAAAACAGGTACATAGCAAACATGAAAACAAACACAAACATATATATAAAAAACACACATATATATAAAAGAAAACACACACACACAAATAGCGAGAAGCATCTCACGGACCTACCTATAGAATTAAACACTTTCCTTGTAGCTGTAGTGGAGAGGAGTTGTTTGTTTCGAACATAATCCGCCAGCCAGCTGGAAGCGCTGATAACCACCCACAAGCACACGTAAGGGACGGCAGAGAGAAACCCATTCTGGAAACATGGGATGATAACGTACTTCAGGCAATATGACTGGTTTTCCCCTCAATCTTAAAAAGTATGTAGAAGTGAAAATATCATGTAATTCATGTTTCCCATTCCCTTCCCAGTCCAATGAAGATCTGTGTTTATAATATTATGCGCGTGTCTTAGCCCATGTACTGTCTTCGTCAACAAAACTGAAAAAGAGAAGCCTGAAATTGTTACATTTTTCTGCCAGTAGTCTGTCCATACTCAGAGAAAGAGAGAAAGAGAAAGACAGACAAACAGACAAAGAGAAAGGTGGCGGGGGGGGGGGGGGAGAAAGAGAAAGATAGAGGGAGAGAGAGAAAGAAGCAAAGGAGAATGAGTACAAAAAGGAGATGTACGTGTGCCTGCCTATATGCGTGACGTCTGCTTGGCGAACCCAGTTCTATCATTTACTAATTATCACAATAAATCCAGTCATACAAAGCCTTAATCCCGGCTAAAGTGATGAGTTGGAGTCGTGGAGTCCTGACCTTTCCTGGTTTTACATGTATTTTTTGCGTGCTGAGCTTTCTTTACTTGCTTGTTTACTTGTTCATTTTCATGTCATCTTATTTTCTTTCTCTCTATCACTGTCTGTTTCATAGTCTTCAAGATGGCTGTCAACATTCAGCTATGTTATACTATTATAATGAAACCACGTCAGAACATATCTGGCAAAAAATTGTAGCTGTGAATTATTGCCACTAGCTTGGTGATGAACCACAGAAAATATGCCAAGATCTATTACGAACCTACAACTATGGATCACAGCTAAGATCAACATTTGGGGGCTAGAAACCTCACGAACAAGCTCCTCATTCAACATTAACTTGAGAATCTGCAGATGGTAGATCTTTAGCTTTGTGGACAACTTTCATTATACTGGTGAGATAGAGATTAACCAAATGCCAAACATTTGTGCTTAATATTATGTTACGGCAAGGCTGTCAACCAAGCATACTCGCCAGTCTTACACAGAGCTGTGGAAAGACGTATATTATTATTTGATAATATACAGACAAAGTAAATTTTAGTCGATATATCGCCAATGTAGGATAAGAAAATGTATTTATAGCCATAATCGAAGACAAAACAATAAAAACAGAAATGATGATTACTCACTTTAGTTCTATTCGTAGCTCTACATGTCTTTCCCATGTAAATTTGTGACAATCTCAGATTTAGTGTTTATATTAACAATGATATTCTCTAAATATGCCGACCTCAAACATGAAATTGTAATATTCTGTTCGCCTTCCTCAGCTTCACCATTTCTGCATCAAACTTATCTTATGATGATGTAACGATAAAGCTCCGTATTTCAATGTTTCCCATATGGCTAGCGGCTTTGTTCCAATCTCCAATGAAAGACAATTAAGTAAGATTTACTTCACTATTCTGTTGTCTGGAATCTTTTAATCGGAGTAAACACAAAAAGGTCCGAAAAACAACAACAACAACAACAATAACGACAACAACAATGACAACAACAACAACAACAAATAACTCTCAAAATAGATACATGCACTGCCCCATCTACACTCAGATACAAACGGATCTAACAAGAATCGATAGGATGTGTAAAATCAAGATCCTACAGTTTGGTGGACAATAAATGTAAAAGGACCACACTCATCCGTCCAAAAACTATGTGAGATCTCGTGTCTACATAGATCTACTAAATCTTCACTCTGATCCTGCTAAACCCAACCTCTCCTTCTTCCTCTTCTTCTTACTAGGCCGCGGTCAACTAGCTGTTTTGATCAACTACAAGTTTGACTCTATGCATATGAGTGAGCTTGAGCCAGTCAGTGTCTTGTCTTGCATGACTATGCGATTTAGTCAGCTAGACTATTTGAAGCTGTAAATATGCATTGTTGTTGTTGTTGTTATTTTATCAGTTTTGTTGTTTTAAATGGCGTAATAACACAAGATTTGTGCTGGAAAACGACCAAATTATTAAACTACAGCGCCTGTCCTAGAAATCTTCTTACATGTGTGCATAACTAGTTTGTGTTGTGGGTATCGCTTCTGAGTGTATTCGAGAGTTACAAAAAGAGAGAGAGAGAGAGAGAGAGAGAGAGAGAGAGAGAGAGAGAGAGAGAAAGAGCTCCACCCTGCTCTACCTCGGGATCCAACCCTCCCGCTGCCCCGCTCCTTCCCTATCTTCCCCACCCACAGACACAATCACTCACTGGAACAGCTATGCACAATAAGCATGTCTGCAATCATGCACACACATCTACGTTAAAACAATAATTATTAACAATCAACCGTTCATTGTCTGCCTATACATTCGTTTCTTTATGAATGTAATTTAGTTATGGCTATAATTTTGTATTATAAAATGGGCAATAAACATTACTAATTAGGTCACTAGGCTGGCCTATTATTGACGCAGTGGACGCGGCTTGGTTTTGTCAGTTGCAGACTACACTGTGACGTCATGTTTTAATCTGGTGAACAAGTGATGGCAACCTCTAGTGGGTGCATAGGCTAACATACAAACAGATTTTATTGCTGATTTAATGTTTAATATTGAGCCGAAAAAAAATGCGAACACGGGACATCCGTCTCCGTTCCCTCTTATGGGTGTGGTCTATGTAACCCTTTCAACCTCCCAAGGGTGCTTGTCTCGCTCGTTTTCTCTCAAACTCGGCTTCGTTTAAATATCCAGTGACGTCAAATGTGCCTCCCACAAAAATATTAACACTATAAAGGTGCAAACATAGTCCATCCTTTTCCAATCCACTACAGTCACGTTCTGTGCTCTTTTCTGTACATTTGTTTTTCATAGGCCTTTAAATCCTAAGAAAGTAGGACTATCTCGGCTTTAAGTGGCTGTCCGTTTTGCCTGAGATTTTTTTGGGGGTAGAAATTTGGAATTGGGAAATTCTGCCTGGACAAGGCACTCCGCCTACTCTTCATCGATTTTAATTGCCGCCAAGACGTATACCAGAACCTCCGAAAAAAATTACATTCGCTCTTATCTGAGAAGGCTAGACGCCTGGCTTCCCTACTCAGAGGAAGCCAGGGAACGGTTGAGTCACTGAACAAATGCAAGTTCTCGATCTTTGTGTCCTTCCATTCCCCAGTGGGAGGACCCACGAGTCGAACCACAATTTCAGGACTGAGTTGTTTCCACCATGGAGCAGACGCCAAACCACATAGCCACAGCGACCTCCTTACCTGTACAATTTACAGTGTTCATTTTTATTTTAGAGACGCGAGTGATGCTGCTGGATAATTATAAGTGCTAAGGCACAGACAAAACAGACACGTAGTGCATTGTGTTTGTACCTTATCACGTACCTGTTTTATATCAAAGTGAAGCACCTCCTTCATGTAAGTGGGAATGTTGGTGAGGAAGGTGTATTCTCCCCAGTTGGAACAGGTGTGAGCCACAATGATCGCCCACACAGCAGGGGACGACAGTATAGCCAGCCAAGGGGTGGATCTTTTCGCCTGGAAAAAAAAACCGCCAGGAAAATGTTTAGAAGAGCAGTGACTGGGTTTGGATTTAGGTTTAATGGCGCATCACACAGTCATGGCTCTATGGCGTCTATCACGGTCGAAGATGTTTACAAGTAAGTAGCATATATCATAATGTGTATCAAACAGTACGAAAGGAAGATCTATCAAAAAGAAAATAATATCTTATCTGCAAATATGCAATGTACTTTATGGCTTGTCGTATAGTTACACATTTCCTAAATCACGTTCGTGTTGATGATCAAAATAACCGAGTAAAGGCCTATTTTATACAAAAAGATGCAGTTTCATGCAAAAAGATGCAAAACAGCGCCGTTTTGTCTTAAACTACTGGGAATGAAATAAAACGGGGACATTTAGTCATTGATACCACGGTAATTACCGATCAGTACTTGCTCTAAGCGCTTTGCCATCTATGACTACCCCAAAAACCCTAAGGAGCCATTTCATGATTCAGTTTCTTGAGAAACATACAAGGCGGCTGTCTCACAGGTCCTGGAAAATTTATCAGTGTGACAGTAACATTCATTCTCTATAGCTGCGCATCCACTTTAACCTGAATTGAGTCAGAAAAATGTATAAACTGTCTTTCCCAAAGACACAATCTTGGGTCCCGTTCGGAATGGAACCCAGGACCTCTGATCAGGAGTCCAATTGCTCTACCACTAAAGACCAACATAATTCCAACTGCTGTCCATCCACATATTATTGTATTTGAAAATGCAGCTTTTCTTTTATCTCTCTTTGTTTCTGTCTCGGTCTTTCTTTCCCTATTCTCGGCGTCCATCTATCCATCCATGCATCCATACAGCCAGCCAGCCACCCACCCACCTCTCCACCCATCCACCCATCCATCCATCCATCCATCCATCCATCCATCCATCCATTCATCCATCCATCCATCAATCCACTAATTTATCGATCCATCCATCCATCCACTAATTTGTCCATCCATCCATACATCCATTCATCCATCCACCCATCCATCTGTCTGCCCCCCCCCCCCGTCTGTCTGTCTTTCCATTTCTATACATCTCTCTATATATCTGTGTCTATCGGTCCGTCCTTCGTCTGTCTCTGTCATCTTCATCTTGTTCTGTCTTTCTATCTTTGCATTGCCCCCTCTCTCTCTTCTCTCTCTCTCACTCTCTCTCTTTATTTTTTGTTTTTGATCCACTTTCTCTCTTTATTCTGACGAGATGAATGCAAGTTTACAATCGTCTAGGTCTATGGCTTCGTCTCTTTAATCTAGTTGCATTAGATTGGTTTTAGATCTTGACCAGATCAGGGTCTTAACGCTTCTCTCTCTCTCTCTCTCTCTCTCTCTCTCTCTCTCTCTCTCTCTCTCTCTCTGGGAGGT
>JBCEWB010140546.1:0-46187 GCA_039654565.1 Peronia peronii | reverse complement strand
TTTTTTGAAAATCCCTGATTTTTTTCACCTCCCAGGTGACTTGCGGTGACCTCAAATAAAATTTTGTAAAACATAATAAATGCTGTTTTTTTATAGTTGTTGTGACTGTAAGTATGCAATGACAATGCAAAAAGACCATATTCCTACCTGTAACACTTTATTTGAACATTTGTTGGTCTGCAATATAGTTCTGACGAGTGTGGAAGAGGGCAAAACATGGCTCCACACAGAGAGGGACCTCACAAACTTTGCAAATGTAAAAAGTCTCCTTGGCATGCTTTCTCTGGCCTGGAAGACTTGCCAGTTTATCATAGCAGACTTTACAGTCTCTTTTTGGTCGTACTTTGGCCTTGGTGGGCGGGATGGCTGTCAAGGAGTGGAAAGTTGAGTGGTTGAATCTCACGAGAGGCTGAGCCCTGACACTGCCAGTCTTAGGTGCAGGACGTGCATTAGTCCTCCCTTGGATGACTTCTCCACTGAATTCCTTCCCAAGAAGTTTTACAAAATGTGGCAGTTTCATGGCTTTGGAGTTGTGCTGGGCTCGAACCTTGTTGAATATGATGGACCCCTGAATAACGGTCAAAGTGAGCAAGTGCATGAAGAGTTCGGTTGTCCATTTGGCAGTGAGCCGTGACAGAGGCACAAAAGCCAATAGCTGATTACTATGATCTACCCCAGACATTTGCTTTGTGTAATTTACAGTCACTGCTGGCTTAACTTTGTACTTCACATTTCTTGTTGTAACAGTCTATGTTGCCGTGGGGTCGTGTGCTGATGTCAGCATAAAAGTCCTTTTTGTCCCGCCATTTCACTGCTGCCAGATCCCCCCTCCTTCTAAAATCAGCCTCTCCTACTTTCAAAGTCTGTTTGGCTAGGTCTTTTGGCATGCCCTTCCTATTTGACCTCAGAGTACCTGTGCACATAGTCTTCCTCTTGACAAGTGGCTCGTAAAGTGCTGGACAGGAGTAATAATTGTCAGAAAACACATGGTACCCCTTGTCTAATAGTAATTCTCATAACAACATCTGTAGGCCTGTTGCTGATCTTCACATCTGCAGTGTAAATTTCAAACCAGAAGACATAGCCACTCTTGCTTTGCACAGCTCGTACAGCCTTATGCCCTATGGTGTTGGCTTATCTTTGAGGTAAACCTTGAAAGTTTCCCCTGCCAGGCACACAGGGCCTCGTCGATTGCTAGTTCTCTTTCTGATGTATACACTGTCTGGGACATGTGCTGGAGGTGTTCATATATGGTTTTTATTTTGTACAATGGATCATGGTCCTGTGCATCAGGAGGAATGTAGTAGCGGTTGTCGCTGAAGTGCAACATGCTAAGTATAGCTTTGAACCATCCCTAGCCATAATGCGGGATGTGAAGGGCAAGAACACATATTCTTGGGTAGACCAGGAATCTGCAATACTAGGTTTCTTGACTACCCCCATATGTATGAGAATAAGAATGAATCCCTTCATCTCATTGTCAGTGACCTTCACCCATTTCTTGACCATCTTCTTGTCACGGAAGCCCTCTGTTTCAGCAAGTACCAACGCATACCGGTTAGTTTCAGTGACAGTATGCTTGATGATATAATCATCCACAAATAACCTGAAGCATGACAGGGCAGGGGCATTCTCAATGTCTATAATGTCCTCATTCAACCCAGGTTTGCCAGTAAAAGTGGGGATATCAGGGAATCCACTCAGGTTTTGAGTCCAGTTCTCCGCAAGATCAGAAATATCAACATCAAACTCATCAGGTTGAGTGTCCGGATCTAAGTCAGAATCAGAGTCACTGGACTCAACATCACTCCCAGCAGTAATAAACACATCCTCAGCAGAAGTACTTGACTCAGGAACTGTGCTTTTAGGCCTAGATCTAGATCTTGAACTCTGTGGAACTGTTTGACGAGTCTGTTTTGATTTGCACTGGCACAGGCCTTCCCCTTGCCACACCCATCATCACTAGGTCCAGGCCTACTATCATCCTCTGTATCATTATGTGCCTGTGGTACATGGTCTGGATCTAGTTCATCATCAAACTCACCCCCATAAAAACTCTCCGAATCACTACTATCGTCAAAAAGAGAGAACACTTGCTGCTGGTACTGGTCGCCATTTTCAGCATTCAGGCAAGACTGGTGCTCGGTAGAGTCACCTCGTTTGATTTCACGTTACTCAAAAAATTTCACTCCTGCTTCCAGGAAACTTGGCAGGAACCGAAACAAATGGCTAGGCTAGCGGAAACGACGTTTCCCGGGGTTCCAACGGGAACAACTTAGATGGAAAAAAATTCAAAATACTCATCCCATTGAGGCATCGGGAAACGTCTCTGGTAACTCCCGGCCCATCCCGTTTATGTAACGGGAAACGTCGTCAGTGAGTTAATATAATTTTAAGTTTATGCAAGATCAAAGATGCATGAAGTGTTCTTCCTTAATTTCAATGTCATCTTAAAAGGTGTTAGTTTTACCTGATTATGGCTATATTTGCTGTGTTGTTCAGAATCTCCACCATTCAAGTGTGGGGTGGGAGAGTGCCAGGCTACCTTCTACCTGGAGAAGAACCTGGACAATCACTTGTGGGACCACAGCAAGAAACCGTCCATCTGTCCAGTACAAGGATGTGGCCGCCACTTTGAGGACCAGCTGCATCTGGCTAAGCACAGCAAAGTCCACTATAGTCAGTGCTTTCAAAGATTTATTTATTTATTTATTTTTAAATCTTAGTCCTTCATATCATTTTTTTGTTGTTGTTGTTCTGACTCTTTTCATTTCTTTTGGAACCATTTGTTTCAATTACTCCCTGTGCTTCTTATCGGTTTTCGCTCATAGACTGTATGTGTGTATGTATCTAGTTCAACTCATTCTCTTTTTGTCTGGTCCTATTTTAAGGATTTTCATATCTTTTAAAAAATTTTATATCTGACTATGATTTCATTAGGTTATATTAGTCAAATATTATGTGCACTATTTATAATGAAAGACAAGAATAAGAGACAGATAGGCCTTCTTCATAACTGTATAGTACATTGTCCCATGCTATGTCTATACAGATGGTAAAATGAAGTGTCCATGGCCCAACTGTGACAACTGGCTGTCTGAGACTGGACATCTGAAACCTCACTTCATTGCTCACAGCCGCTCACTCATGGCCAATATGGACTGGGACTTCGTGTGTGAGATCTGTGAGTTGGCTTTCAACTCCAAGTGGGGACTCATGATACACAAGAGAATGCATGGAGAGGAAGCTGCTGGTACATTTTCTTTGTAATGCATTTGTGTACTGGCACTTGTGTATAACCTATTTCGCCAATTATTTTCCAATGATCTTTTAAAAGATATCTGTCCTTTGTTTACTATTTGCTGTTGAATTTATATAAACAGACAGTTGTCCTTGTTTTTGTTTCTTTCCATAATTTTATACATCTTTTTGAACAATTGAGGTTGCATTTAACAGTGGAATAGTAAATTGTTGATGTGTGGCTCAAGTTTCATGAAACCTGCATATATATATAGACAATGTCTAACAAACAATACATCTCTAAACCACAGGAATTATCTGTCAAATTAAGTGATCAAAGATAAGATGCTGACTCGGGTATGAAAGAAAAATTTCATAACGCAGAGAACAATTTTGTTCTAATCTGACCTGCTTCTGTGTTTATCCATCTTCCAGCTAAAGCAACTCGTTCACGCGTGGCCAAATTTACCTGTGAAGAGCCAGGTTGTCAAGCCACACTTGCAGATCAGAAGGGATTCTTTGACCATTTCCTGTATCACTACACTTGCACTCCAATCAGTTGTGACTTTGCTGGGTGTTCTCAGAGCTTCAAAAATCTGATTACCATGTCTCGCCATAGCAAAGTTCATTATGGTAAATCACCTTCACCTCAGATTTGCAAATTCAGGTGTAAATAATCATAATAAGTGTAGTCTCATAAACCTACATCTATGTTGTTTGCTATAATCTTTCATAAAATACAACAACCTGCACAGTTTCATATTATGTTGCATGCACTTTATTATCTACTGAAGAAGAATGATTCCAAGTACAGAATTAATAAATATTTCCAAGGTTGTCAGAGTACATGTATGGAATTCACATCAAAATAATATGTGGCATCATATGTAGTATTTCTAGTGTTTGGTCAAACAATCTGTATTTTTCTAAGGTACAGAAACAGTTATGAATATCTCAGACAACTCTGAATGAGATAGTATTGTTGCCTTAAAACATGTCCATACATGATCAAGCATGTGGTTGCATATAGAAGTCAAAATAATGCATTTCCTACTATCCACACAGATGGCAAGTTCCGATGTCCATGGCAAGGCTGTACCAAACTGTTTGCCTCAGTGTTCATTGTGAAAAAACATCTGTACCGACACATACTGACCATTCCAATGGTAGCAGCAGACCGACCCTTCTCATGCAAGCAGTGCTTCATGGTGTTTCGATATCAGAGCAACTACAGCAGCCACCAGGAACATCACAATGAGAAATCAGGTCAGTCATACTTGTCATCTGTCAATCATAACTTGTCTGTAAGCCCATGAACACTTAGGCTGTTCCTCATGTATGTGGTGGTATGTGATTTAGTTTCATTTGTTACATTTGCTTTATCTGTTGAATGACAGTAATATATACTGAAACATCAAAGTTAACCATTACTTCTGATATGAGATATGCAGTGATGTATATTTTATGATTTAATATACAAGTTTAGTTTTTCTGACCTCAGTTTGTAGAGTCATCTTATTTCCCTTTTTATTTATAAATTATATTTGGTGCATTTAACAAATCCTGTAGTGGGCTTTTGTCTGAAATGTAAAAAAAAATGTAAACAAAAAAAGCACTTCATCAGTCTATTATGAATTGGTATGCTACACAGATATTTATGCACAGGCTTTCTACATTATTGTGTTTGCTTCCTCTCACAGATTACATCTGTCCCACCTGTGGTAAGGAAGGCCGACACAATCACATGAAGACACCCAAGTTTGGTAATAAACCTCGTAAAAGTCAGGAGTGTCAACAATGTGGTGCTCGTTATGCGACCGTCAGCGGCCTGAAATTCCATCTCCTCCAGAAGCACAAAATTGGTAAGAGTCAACTGCACAGGGATCTTAGCCCTTTTTCTCATATAAGCTTTCAGAGAACTATAGTGTGTATGCTGCTGAAGTGACATAAAGAAAACCTATTTTCATTAGATGTGCAGAAAACCCATTTTCATTGAGCCTAAGGAAAACTTATTTCCTGAAGGCAGTAAAGAGTCTTGTGCCAAGACACTGTTTAGCATTTCTTATCTTGTTAATTTCAGCTACTGATATTGGTCTAGATCATCTTGTTAGCACTACTTTGTTGGAAAGACTGTCTTGTTGGTGCTATATCTATATCTGATGTGTAATTAGCAACTATTTCATTGTTGAATTGAGTAGAAGGTATGATGACTGATTAGAATGTAAAAGTGCTTGCTTAGATAAGAATTTCTGCCACTTATTCCAATAATTGTCATTTAAGTTAGTGAAAGTGTCAGCTGCAGATTTATGATAATTTAATAAGATCAGTGCATTGAATTTTATGCTGATCCCACAGTTAGTGCTATATTAATAGCATAGATATAAAATAAGACTAGCATTATGTGGATATCAGAAATTCTTTTATGAGAATTAGTTTATTTGTGCCACATGTGAAGCAGTTATAGAATTAAGATTTCATTCACATTAATGTATAGGTGTTATGCCACCCAGAGTAGCAATAGTTTGACATAAGTTCATTTACATATAATAGAGAGTAAGCTTTCTATGAATGTCACTTTGTCTTCACTAACATGGTGACCTAGCACTGCACTGATGCCGTCTTGCAGGTAAATGGCCTTTTAGTTGTAGCTACTGTGGTAAAGGCTTTGTGAGCAGTCGGGAAATGCAGCGCCACATTCCTTCTCACACCAAAGAGAAGCCTTTCACCTGCTCACTGTGTCAGGCCAGCTTTGCTTCACACACTGGGCACAGGGCTCACATGAGGAAACATACAGGTGAGAATAGCACTTCTCTTAGCTTAACTCTAGACTTGTCAGTAGAAATAGCAGGAGTATCTAAGTTTTCGTAATGATAGCTATTCATGTTCAAGAAATAACAGTTCAGTTGTTAATGCCAGTACGAGTCCTTTCCTATTATATTGCATGTTGTTTCAGGCAGAAATTGAAGCGCAAAGTATAATGAATCAGTTTTTGACCAGATCGACCTCTTAACACTGTCAGGGTTAAAATAAAACTGTCAGGCATGTTTTTTGTTTTGTTTCATTTTATTTCATTTTTTTTTTTAGACATGTCTCTTGTAGTGAGGTTTTTAACTATTTCTGAATGTTCATAATTGACAGTAAATGAAAGAAAAAGGCAGCAAAAAAAACAAACAGTGGAATGTGGAAGGCACAAATTGATTTGTAACAATAAAGTTTTTGACATACAACTTAAAAAAAATCTGAGAAACAAATTGGGATACATGGAAAATGTCTTATTTTTTCATCTCATGTCTCATTCACATCGGTGTCATTTATGACTTACATGTATTTTTTAATTACTTCCCCAAACATTCTGAAGTTTCAGGGTTTACGCTATAGCATTTTGTCAATATTTACCATCCAAACTTAGGCCAAAAGTATGTGTGTGACGTGGAGGGCTGTGGAAAAGTGTACACAACACCCATCTCTCTAAGAGGGCACAAGGCCCAGCATGAGGGCTTTAGCAAGACGTGCCACTATTGCTTCAAGACCTACAAAAATCCTTACGGCCACAAATGCAAAGCCAGTCGGGACAGCAAGCGGAAAGAAAATAAACCAGGTAAAGTTTAATGTGTCACAGAAATTTGCTGTAAGCAAGTATCAGCCGTTATTGCAATGATAACTTGTATTGGCAAAATATTTACAGTCCTTCATTACAGATCATAATGACACAGTGTGTGGAAGTTCTGGGAATGCCAGTCATTTAGTGAAAATTTTCTATTTTGAGTTATCAGTAAATGCAAAATGTGCCATGCATGTTCAGTAGAGGCATTCCTTGATTTTGTATACAATTTTGAAAGATTGAGAAGTAAGTGTGTAATTATTTCCTTCATTGACAACTACTTATCAGTCAATGGGTTTCTTTAGTGCCCTATGCATACAAGAAACTATTGGAGTGGACATAAAAATATAAAATAGACATATTTTCTCAGTGAGTGCACACTAATGTTTGATGATGTTAACATGACATGAAACATGAATTAAATGGACAGATTGGTAAAAATGTATAATAGGGAGGCCATTCAAATTTCAGAATATCACAATGAAATGAGTTCTAGAAGACCCAGACTGCAGTGATTTGAAGAAAGTGTGTTGATGTCTTGTATTTTCCAGATATATATTGACAGGACATTTATAAGTCAATGCAAATGCTTCTGCATTCATAGACTACTGTCCTCTCTGATTGCAGCATGAGGCTGTTGTTATCCATGACTATCACTTAACTCTCCACACAGGTCAAAATCAGAAAGTCAGACCAGTGGTATCTTTGCCAGCCCAAACCATGTTGCCCACAGCCCCGCCCACTCCTGCTGCAGCAGTACCAGCACTAACAGCCGCTCTGACTCCATCCACCACTGGCACCATCCAGCAGCAACAGCAGCAGCAACATCATCAGAACATGGCCCCGCAACAGGTGTTGGATCACAGCATGGACGTCCAGCATGCTAACCGCACTTTGGTTGGTGCCCCGAACTCTGTCCCCCACCCACACATGATGCAGCACAACCTTCCACAGAGTATTCAGCCAGATTTAGGTCAAGGCATGACGGCCCAGACTTTACCGCCGGGACTACCGAACCAGAACTTGGTATCAGACAGAACAGTACAACCACCAGTCATGGACATGAGCCGAGCTGCGGGGGGCACAGCATCCATGGATGTGACAGGGGACTACACTTTCAACAACTACATTGTTTTCTGGGATAATCATAACATGTCCTAGCCCAGATAAGATGGGAGAGATTTCATCATTATGTATAATTTCAGTCACTACCTTACTTTGAGAATGCTTTGAGTTAGTAAAGAAGTCTGTGGGCATTTGTCAAATTGTTGGGCATATTTTTTAAAGATGTGTGGAGAAAAAAATATATTAAACGTTAAAGTAAAGCTGGTTGATGGACAGATCAAAACATGTGTACCCTGACAAAGACCTTTCTTTACAATAACAAAGTCTTTTATCATAGAATTCAATAAACTGATCCTGAGCTGTGCCACATAAAAGCAATTTTACTTGAATTTTTTTTTTTTCCTGGCAAACATTATATTACATTACACACATGTAGAAGGGAAGACAAGAGAATATCAAAACAAGAGCTGAGCTGGGCAATTGAAGGCAGAAGAAAGAGGGGTAGACCGAAAGAGACACTTAAAAGAACTATCTTGAGAGAGGCCAAAGAAACAGGAATAGAGACCATGAGAAAACTGGCTGAGATAGCACAGAGAAGATCAGAATGGAAGAAGATAGTGACGGCCCTATGCGACGTGTGAAGGCGGGGGAAGGATTTCAGAGAAACATTACATTTTAAAATTATCTTGATGTATTTGAAAATAAATGTATTTGAAAATAAATTGCTTACCATTGATTCATATACATGTTGCCTTATGATTGCTAATGCTATGTCAGCTAAATGTTTTTGCTCTGTCCATTTTCTCATCTCATCTTGTAACATTCTATACCATGTGAGTTTGCTATCAATATGGATATACAGTCGAGCACAGAAAACTCGAACATGCTAATCTTAAATTGACAGAAATGTCGAACGGCGTTATTGGTCTTGTTTAAATTCCTCTGTTTTCATTGTATTATTAACACACATTTTTCGAACGCTCAACACCCATCTCAAATGATTTCATTGTCATACCCTATCTCAAGGGGATGTCTGATAAGGCCCATTTTTTTGTCTGGCCCTGCTCGCCCCAGGCTGTTAATGATAAGGGAAAAGTGTGCGGGACTGGTAGGAGTAGACATTGTATAGCGTAGATCAAACTTTGGGCCCCGTTGAAGATGAATCAGTGGGAGGGGGCAGTGTGGTGATTGATCAGGGTGGTGGACTAGGCCACACACGCTGTCTGTATTGCAAGGAATAACCATAGCCTACATGACACGATGCATACAAGATGACATGGTGGAGTGGAAACAAATGTCTGAAAGACAAAGATGACCGTAAATAAACTGATTGGTGCTAATTCCAGGAATACTGTTAAGATCACACCACATTAGTGTTGTCATAGTTATGTCCCCATAGCAGTCCTTCTATTCTTTTGTAGAAAGGGCTGTCACGGAAATCTCAAATTACGGGAATCTCTAACACATTTTTTTATCCCAGAGAAATTAGAGTTTTCCATGCTTGACTGTATATATGTATACTGCCATCTGGAACAGGCAAACCAATCACCATTCTGTGCAGCTTAGTATGATTTTCATTCCAACAGAAAATGTTCACAAAGAAAATCAGACTCGGTCTGTTCAGACAGTAAGTATTATTATTCTTGATTATATTTTTTTTAATGTAAGTTTTCTGTGATTAAATCTTCTTATTAAAGAATTAGAATAGAATTTTCCTGCAAGCATTATTCAATTCTTTGAAAGGATAAAGAGTATCTGTTATCAAGCAGATGAAGTGATCTCAAACAACTGAATTAAATGTGCTGACATTTTTTAGATCTGCTTTTTTATTTTAAAAATTATTACTTTCTTACCAAATATTATTATAAATAGAGCAACTTTTCAAATTTGACATGAATATGATAAAATTCCACAAGCATTGAAACATGTTAACAAATTTTTGTTCATACTGTATACATATGTATATGTATTTGAAGTTCAAATTTCTGTGCCCAGCGCTGAAATAAAATTTTCTTGTACTAATTTATGGAGTTGTATATGTTAAAACAAAAATTGTGTTTTATTTTAATATTCTTGAAAAAAGGAGTTGAAAGAGTATTATTGGAAGATAGAGTGTGTGGTCGGAAAGCAATTAGACGGTGTGTTCTTTCGCTCTTGAGATAGCTTATACTGTATTTGTCCTGTTTGGCTATAAGGACTCCGCATTTCAAGCATCACATACCTTTGTTTGTACAACATAATCAACACATACATTAATTATGTTGACTTAGTAATAGATATAAGAGCCTTCCCGGGAAATGGGTTCTCAAGACCTGCCAACATAAACTGGAAACATTGTAGTGTTACAATAAAATCGAAAACTAGAATCAATGTTGATTATTACCAGGTGGAAGCTATATGGGAACATCTATATGGGTAGGAAATATACATTTTTTCAAACCTTTTTTGTCTTCTATTGCTCTCAGGGATGCAGCCAAATCCATTCCTGTCCATTCTTGGACGTTTCCTCCTCACCTCTTCCTCTGTCGCGCTTTGTCTACTTCTATCTTTACTGTGCCTTGCATGACTTTTTTTTTTTTTAATGCATAAATTAATTTTGCTATTGATATTTACGACCATTAATCTGTTGGACTCCTTTGATGGAATATTGGGGATAATAAGAGGTGAAAAGGGAGCTAAACAAAGGATTTTGAAGGAAAAACAAATAAGGAGGGATTGGAATTATCTTTCCATCTCTCCATGCCATGCTTGCACGTCAACTATGATCCAAGATTAATGATTGTACTTTTCTGTGATGCACTTCTGCTTTTTGAAAACCTGATGAACTATTAGGATTCACTATGTTTCACCGATGTGGAAAAGCTCTGTGGTTTATCTTAAATTTTCCTTTCCAAGCTTAAAAAAACAACAACAACAAGTCTAGAAACATTAGCTGGCGAGGAAAAGATGCTATGATATACCAGACTTCCACTTACTCCAAAGTAGGTTGAACCATTTTACCTGAGAAACAGGAAGAAAACTTGGGCAAAATAACTTTAATGATCTTCTAACATTGAATAGTTCGTTTAAAAAGGTCCATTGGTAGTCTGAAGACAGCGCATGCTTTATTTGTGTGATTATTTCTATGGCTAAGGTCATTTGTTGTTGCATTCTGTTTATGTGCGACTTTGGGTGAAGGCAGAATGTGATTTTAATCCTAGAAGCGTCAAGGGACATTTGTCACAAAACGTTGCATTGAAATCGCTTTTCAGATAACATGCAAGTCAGTAACAAAAATTCTCGGCTTAGTATATACGTTTGCTTTTTAGATCTAACTTGAATGTGAACTAATAAATTTATGGAAACAATGACACTCCAGCAGCTTCAACTGATAGCTTTATAGGGTAAAGACGGAGTTGGTTTGCTGCCGAATGAGGGAATGAGAAAGAGGAGAAAGTGAGAGAGAGAGAGAGATGAAGATGGAGCGGGGAGGAATGGCGGACCAAAGGAGGGTCACTTGCGCCCAGAGAATATCTGAATTCTGCGATCCCTCGACATTTTGCGCCATAGACCCCCCCTTCCCCCCCCCCCCCCTTCCGTGGTTGCTTTAAGTTTTTGTTTTTGTTTGTTTGTTTGTTTTTTATACTGTTACTTCTCACGTAGAGAATAGACCTATGACCCAGATAACAAACACATACTTACTCAAACAATATGAAATTTTGCCTGTCACCAATAATATGCCATAAATAAAATACATCTTCAACGATCATGAATGGATTCATGATCACACTGATGACTAGATGCTAAATCAAAGGTAGTCACGAAGACCACGAGTTGTAAATACATAGGCTTATTCTAGCACTAACAACGATTACAGAGTAGACAGGAACTAAAATATTATACTATAAATGTGTCACCAATAAGACCATGTGCCCCCTATCAAAGCAAAACAAAACAAAAACAGGCACATATATACACACACAAAAGACAGAAAGAAAGAAAGAAAGAAAGAAAGAAAATAAAGAAGAGAACACACAGAAGTACAGGAAAAGGTTGCGATTGTGGTTGCATCAAAAGGGGCGGGGGTGCACACTAACGCGAGCTGTTCAATGCAATAGGATCATTTTGATGCGCATACATATATCTCAGTAACAGAATGCATTATTATTAATCCCGTCTTCTCTCTATTCCTTCTCATTCTCTGTCGTTGGCTCCTGTTTTTCTCGTTTGTTTTGGTTTGTATTTTTCTTTAGTGTAGGCCTACAGAGATATCCGTACGTTTGAAAATGTGTAAATTATATTTTTGTATGCAGTATGATGAACTATTGTATAACACATGTTCATGAAGAATGGCTGAATCCTTGACATTGCAATATTTACAGTTGGAATGGGGCCCAACTACAGAACGAGATCACCCCCCCCCTTTTTTTTTTCAATCCCCCCCCCCCCCAACCCCCAGTGATAAACATGAAAAAAATAACATTGCAGTAGCTAGGATAGTATATTAGTGCATCCAAAGATCCTCAACACCGGAAGATCGCGACATTGCTTGTTTATCATAACGCCAACTTCCGTAATGGTTCGACTGATCTTTTCAGCATTGCAAATGCCTGTATCGGGTTGTAAACTTGGGCAGCCAGACACTGCATTTCCTTCACGACTGCAAACTATGAGTGTCAGAAAACGAAAATGATGCAGTTTTTACTCGCAATGGAGGAAGTAGATTAGAGAACTTTGTTCAAAGACTGACAGTGTTCTAATACAATGTAAGTAGTAATGTTGTTATTTGTGATGGTACTCAGGAAGGTCCTTCAGATTGCACCAAAACAGCGCAGTCCGGTGCTCCGATTATCATGCACTGGCTCAATCAAAACACGGAGAGGGTCGCGCATTATGTCAAATGACTGGAAACCCACTTATGTTTCGACGAGCGCGCATAGTATGCTTTTCCACCGGTAATCATAGGATGGAAGAGATATATAAAATTTGAAAAATAATGTTTTGGACAGTTAGATCTAAGCTGTGAAATGTTAAACTGGTTGTTCATTCATAGATTTGTTTTATTTATCATTTAGCGGATTGAAGCGTATGTCTTCTTTTGTCACTTTAGTTAGAGCACTTCTTTTTGGCAGAAAGTTATACAGAAATTAATAGAACTGTTGGGATACTGAATATATCTTGATTAAAGTGAGTTCCTGATGTTAATGCATGAAATTGTGAAAGTTTGCAAGCCTTTTTTTCCCCAAAATATTAGACATGATACCTACCCAAATTTCAGTTTTGTAACTCATACAAGTTTTCCTGTAATTACCTGATTAAGTAGAATGAGGACTGAGTGTCTTCACTCTAATGCCAGCATGTATACATTATAAAAACACTGTAAGTAATTATTGAAAATATTGTCTTTGATCAGCCTTGTCTGAGCGAATATTTTGAACAATCTAAAGCAGCAATCAAATAAACTGCCATTGTCTCTGATGAGAACTTGGTGATTGTAAATAGTGGATGCAGGAACGCATTTTATTTAAATTTTATTATTTGAAAACAAAGGAAGAGTTGATTTTTAATTACTTATAATTCATTTCCTTCATTTGCTTAGAAATGGAGACAAGGTCAAGTTGAAAGACGAACACTTTGATCCTTCAAGAAGTAGAAAACAGTTATGGCAGACAGTGATAGTCCTTTGCACAAGGACAGATGTGTCATCTGCAGGCAGATGTTGGGTAGCAAGAAGCAACTCCTGCATGGTGCAAAATGTCAGAGATTTGAGATTCGTGAAAAACTCAAATTAATTTTGCACTCTCATGATTATCACTCCTTGTACAATCAAAATGTCTTCCCAGAGCCCAGGATTTGTAATTTGTGCTTTATCACCATCAAACAAATACCAGATGGAATTAGCAAATTGAAAGATCTTCTTGGTGAGCCCATTAATTTTCACCTGTACAAACCTCAACGGAAAAACTGGGACTGTGATCCACAGGAAGAAAGAATATTTAAACATCAAAGTCTTGTTCCTGGTGTTGAAATTAGATCAGGGTCATCACGCCAAAACCACCAGGTACATTCCAGAGAGAGAAAACATACTGGTCCATCTCATTCTAGATCTGCTCAAAAATGGAGGCAGAAGTCAAATGCAGACGGTCATAAAGTGACGAGATCTGATGATTATAACGTCGCTAAACCTGCCACCAGCAATAACTTTCCTATAAAGGATAACAAACGAAAGACTCTCACACGGGGAAGAAAAATGAAAGAACAGACGACTATTTCCAGTAATAGAAGAAAAGTGAACAACCCGACAGAACTGGAGAAGACTGAAGTTGTACTATTTGAGATACCCTATGCAGATATAGATGGAAATCAACAGATGGAGGCTGTAGAAATATTGTCAGATACAGGTGAGCCCTTTTTCCCATGTTGTCCTTTATGTGAAGTGTTTGCAATGGATAAGAATTGGAACATTTTCAGTCATGTCTCATTCATTTGCTGTATAGAGGAGCGATTATTGCAGCTGAAGTAAAATGAAAGCTTTCCATTTGGAACACTCTAATTGCTCCCCCGCAGAAGCCCGGGGTTTATAAGTAGGTTCTCTGCTCCCACCTGTAGGTGGTGTAAGCCTGCCATCAGTGGGATGTCGATGTCACGATGGAGTGCCATCCTCGACATTCCAGGGAAAACATCTCTTCTCTCTCTTCCTGCTCCTGTCTTCTGTCCCGTTTTCTTTTTTCTCTTCTTATTGTGTTTGACACAATATAGCCATAATCGTGCTGATGTGTCGTTAAACCCCAACACAAACAAACAAACTCTAATTGCACTATACTTGTCTTTCTGTAACTGCTTTAGAGATTTCAACTAAGAAGGAGCTGAATATTTCTTTTCAGCACTTGCAGAATGAAAATATCATTTATTGTGAGACAGTCCTATGTAAATGTAACCTTTGAGAAAAACAAATCTCATTCTGTGTGAGCAGTAAATTCATATTTTTGGGTCAGCAGTCATCTGCAGTTTTCATTTTTTTTTTTTTCTTTTGTTGGACACTTAAATTTGTTTTGCGGATTCTATTATCTGTTTTTTAATCTCACAGTGCCTCCTTCCTCCATGGCAACACCACTTGTATTCGAGCCTGAGTCAAGTACAAAATCCTCTTTGAAAACAGGAGATATACCCAGTGATTTTGTAAATCCATGTGCAGAACATGCTGTTTTAGGGAATTTTGGAGACAAGCCAACTGAGTCAGGTGTAAACCAATCATTTGCTTTGAAACAGACTATAGGTAATGATATAGGGCAAAGTGAGGTGAAAGAAAAAATTATCATTCGTAGGTCCACCAGGACTAAACCTGTCACTCGATTAAGAAAATCTTTAGGGCAAGATTTAACCTCAAGTACCATTGGGATGAGAAATACAAATAGTCATAGTCAGTCTGATCAGAAGGTGATTGTAATCAATGCTAACTCCTCTAACAGTCAAGAAACAGGAACAGTTAGAGGAACAAAAAGAGCCACATCTAAACATAGGAACAAAGCAGATGATCATGTATCTATGAAAAATGGCAGATCTTCTCAAGGTCATAAACGCACAGGTCCTAGGACAACAGTCTCCTCAACTTCATCCATAAAGAAAGGTAAATTGACCCATGATAAAAGCTACAGTGAGAAAAAGCTGGTCAGAATAGAGGCTTCCAAAAATGGAGAGGCTTCAAAAGATACAGCATTTAAAGACAAAGTGAAAGTAGGGAAGGTAGTCTTGAGACTTGATATTCCTGAAAGTCTTAGTGAGCAGTCACAGACAAAAGTGGAGGAATTAATGAAGGAGGTAAGTGCATGTAAATGTATGTCAGTGTGTCAGAAATTTAATACAGAAATCACTTACTTTGACATTATTTTTTAAACCACCCTGATTCTTACAAGTTAATGAGTCACTGCAGTCAAAATTTGGTGTTGAACGGGCCAGTGAGATTTGTGAATGAGCAATGTCAAGTAAAAACTCACAATAGCTTTTCAAACTGTCTTATCCAAGTTGACCATTGTATACCTAAGTGGATGTGAATGATTTTCTGGCCTTATTGCTAGAAGGACAATGTTGAGTTCAGATGTAAATAAAAACATAAATGGATAAACCCTATCATATCATTTCGGTAAAATTTAAACTGATATTATATGTTGGATTTTTAGTGATATCTTCATAGCTTGTAAGTGATTTTGTTGTTTGATTCAGTGCAGTAAATGTCAACAGATTGTCCTTTGTGTATGTAAATTTGACAGTGCTTTTATAACATCTATTGACACCCTTTACTCTTTTATATGTATGATCTCATTGTCACACAATTTCCAGGTAACGAGTTATTTGACATCGCGGATAAAAAATGTGACAGCCAGTGAGGTAATCAGATGTTACCAAAGGGACTGTGATCACAGTTACCCATTGTGGCACCATCTGGCTCTTCATATCAAATATTATCATAATGGTGAGTGGAAATTTTTACTAATTTGTTTTGAATAGCACTTGATTTGTAATTAGCCATCAGAATTATTGTGAAATATTTTATTGTCATGGTCTTAGTAGGACACAGAAGAATTGTATAACCCAGAACAGAATTGTTTTTTAAATATCTTCCACTTCATCTGAAAGATTAAATTTGTAAAAAAATGTTGTCATGAGGTGGGCAGTCTACATTTTATTTCTTTCCCTGAATGTACTCACGCAGATATTTGGAGAACTCACCCAATTTTAGATTGACATAATATTGAAAATCTGTTTGTCAGAAGATCAAAACTTATGCATGGAGGGGAAGGGGGATAGGGGGTGGGGGTGGACATAATACCAATCTGGTATTTCATTTGTTTATAAAGAATTTCTACTTATATCTTCATCTCTTTATGTCTGATGTAAAATTGGTTTGTATAAGATAAACTGCTTGTTGTTGTTTTTTTTTTGTTTTCCGAAAAAGATGGAGTCTTGCTAGCAAAAGATGAAGCAACACAGACTATGATCTTGTTAGCTGATGGACCAGCATCACTGGAAGGTTTGCCCAGTTCTCAGCTAATATGTGTCTCCATTTGTCACCCCCTTAATTCTTCCCCTCTTCTCTGCTGCCTTTTTTTTTGTTCTAGTTCAAGTACTGTTGCTACAAAATATCTAGAAATAATATTGACACAGGAATTAAATAGTGGAGAACATCTGGATATATTCAGTTTTAGATAAAGCTGTAACTGTGATAATGAATACCAACAACTGCCCATCTTGTGGAAAATTTAAATGTTGTGGCTTTGCTGAGATAGTTAATGAATTAGCTGGAGGAAGGATATTAATACTTCCTTCAGTGGAGCACAGACACAGCACTGGACATCACCATCGACAACACACATCTCGAGGTTGTGGAAACTTTCACGTACCTGGGGTCCACCATTGCCAGCTCTCTCTCTCCCTGGACACAGAGATATCCAGTAGGATTGGGAAAGCCGCCGCAGTCATGTCCATGCTAAATAAGCGTGTTTGGAGCAACAGCCAGCTAACAGTGAACACAAAGCTACACGTCCACCAGGCCTGTGTGTTCAGCACTTTGCTGTACAAGAGCGAGTCCTGGACTACATATGCCGGTCAGGAGAAGCGCCTCAACACTTTCCACCTACGCTACCACAGACGCCTCCTTCAGATCAAGTGGCAAGACAAGATGACAAATACAGAGGTCTTCCAGCGCGCCGGCATCCCAAGCCTGTTTGCAGTCCTTAGCCGGAAACGCCTCAAGTGGCTAGGCCCAGTATGCCGCATGGACAACGGGCACATCCCAAAGGACATGCTGTGTAGGGAGCTGCGCGATGGTTCCCGCCCCACAGGAAGGCCGCAGCTCCGATTCAAGGACGTCTGCAAGTGGGACATGAAGGCAGCCGACATTGACTCCAACATCTGGGAATGCTCTGCCGACAACCGCCAGTTCTGGAGAACCACTGTCAGTAAGGGAGTGAAGAGGGCAGAAACCACCAGAAACGACCAGCTCACTGACAAGAAGGCAAGGAGAAAAGCAAGGGCAGACTCTGTGGCAGTGTCAGTCCTCTTCATTTGCAACAACTGTTTGTGGGACTACCACTCTGGGGTGGGGCTCCACAGCTATTCTAGAAGATGCCATCCCCAATGTTAGCGCTACACCATCATCTCTCGAGACGAACGGATGCCGACGACTTGAGTGGATGTCAACATCCTCAAATTTCAGCATGTTTCTCTTAAAAAATATATTTGTTATTTGTGTATATTGGCATACTGAGTCAATCTTGATTCAAGACATTTCTAAAAAGTCATACGGTGAGATATGGTCAAGGAGTATCATATGTTCATGTTAATTTAGATGAGGAATAATCATTGCACAATGCCCGGTGACATGTAAGCACTTTGAGAGAGTTATCAGTGTGAGAATAGAGGATATTTGTAAACACAGATATGCATATTTATGCTCTAGACTTTACATTAGTATTACCATTCCTTCATTAATTGTCAAATTATTGAGCTTCCTGAAGTATAATGTAATCCTGAAGAGATTAAAATATCTTGTCAGTTTAACACAGTTTGATGAAGAACATTGTATGCGGGTATGTCCTAATGTTAGTACATAAGTGAGTAAGTTATTACTATATGTATTTTCCAGCAAAATTTCCACACAAATGCAGACATGAAGGATGTGAGCTGATATTCTCCTCTGACGATAATTGTCAGGTATCCTCATTTTATTAAATGTGAATGGCTTCTGGAGAGAGAAAGGAGGAGGAAGAGATAGGTAGCTGAATACTGAAATTATTAGCACGGATGTGAATAGCTCTCTTGCTCTCATTGTTGTTTTTTTTTTTTGTTGTTTTATCGTATTTCATATTTAATTTTTTTTAAATCAGCTGATATGGTTTTGGATACTCAACATTGGAGGCAAGAGTTGTTGCCTGAAGCAGCTTTGCCAATCAAAGGATAAAAGTTGTGCTTGTTAGATGTAGATTTTAAGAGCTCATTTGGGGTTAAAATTTATTAGGACAGATTTTTTGCATCACTTTTTTATCTTTCATCACATATTTGACTGGCTGCTGTGAAATTGGTACTTCTGTCGTGGACCAGATCTTCATCATTTTATTGATCAATTTATCCGCTATATATTGTTTTCATAAATTGCAAATAGTTTATTTTGGTTTTATAATTCCTTACAGCACCATGAATCTCTGCATAATGACTCACAGACCTACTTCTGTGGCTATCCAAACTGTGGCCGAGGTTTCAAATCGCTGACTACTCTACAAGTCCATCATCGCACGCATACTGGGGAAAGACCATTTGTTTGTCCAGTGAGGGATTGTGGGAAAAGTTTCAAGCACTGTAGTGATCTGACCATGCATAAACAACGGCACACAGGTAAGCATGTTCATGATGTTAAACTCACAAGAATAGGGACAGTTAATTTTTCTTTGCAATAATAAATGAAAATGTTGTGTACTCAACCCCTCGCAATTTAGTTGGACTGTTTCTCCAAATCATGAATTTTTACATCTTAAAAAAATCCTGCTTTTGAGGACTTTTATCTCCATGCAGTTTCATATATTTCCATATGTTTGTATTGTTCACATCTGTGTTCATCCATTTAACTAATCTCTGTTGGTTAACTCTAGATTTGTCTATATCGGGGGTAACAGCAGTTTGCATTACTGTGTCACTCCTTTAATATGGGGATGACTCAGTAAAATGTAGCATTTGTTTGGGTACCAACAAATATGCTAGGAAATATGCTCGTGCTAGCACATACAAATATGTTCTCACATACAAGTATATGGGTCCATGATAGTGGAAAAAGGAATTGATTTACGTCCAGTTATATAGTAAGCTTTAAAATACCATGGTGAATTACCTCATGATCATCTATTATTTGATGGATAATGGCTATGCCTTTCTCTGGTGTGTGATGTGTCCATCCTCAGGAGAGAAGCCACATCAGTGCCAGGCTGCAGACTGTAAGAAAAGCTTCACCACCAGTTCTGAGCTTAACGAGCATACACAAACCCATCACAATCAGGCTGACACTGGACCATTCATTTGTAGTCTTTGCAAGAAACAACACAAGAGTAGGAGGGCACTCTCCAATCACAGGAGGAAAATTCATGGAGGTTAGTAAAATCTATACAGATATTGGTCAGATTGGCTAAAAATGTTGGTAAGCTATTGATAATAAACAAAACAATTCTAGTTGGCAAAATATTTTAGTAGTTTCATGAGGATTTTTCTGTAATGAGTGAAAGAAATTGAAAATGACTGTGATTATCCAGACAGCATCATTACAGCTCATGCCAATGATATCATTTTATGCCATCAGGTAATCATATAATTAACAATAATGGTTTTTGGTTTCCCAGATGTGCACATTATGTAGATGACATATCTTTACATAACAGTCTCAATAACTTGGTTACTCTGGAAAAATATATAGGTTCATAGTAAGTGAAAACTTCCTTCACATTAGGTTTGACTTTGTTCTGGCACATGTCAGACTGAGAAAACAAGTCCTATTGTGTCCCAGTTCAGGAGAAGATTGCACTTAAGTAGGAAGTCAGTGATCAGATTTCCTTATTTCCTTGATGTCTTGATGATTAAAGATTTTAGGCCAGAATTCACTAATGGTAGTATATCATATAAGAACATCTCAGAATTTTTCTCTCTCTTCCTCCTTCTATTTTTTTTTCTATGCTTTTGTTTCTCTCTTTGTTGCTTATTTGTTGTTGTTTTTCTTTAAAATATGACTTGTCACGATTTGTTGTTTCTGCAGTGGGCAAGCCTGGCCGTTACCAATGTCCATACGAGAACTGTGACAGTTGGTTTGTCAGGAGGGACAAGTATGAACTGCATCTGTGCACACACTCACCTGAACGCATGCTGTGTTGTGAGAAATGTGGCAAGCAGTTTGGCTGTCAGCGATATCTAGATGTGCACCACAAAGTACATGAAAGTGCGTACTTTTGCACAACAGTTTTCTATATTAAAAGATGAAAACTGTTTTGTTTTTTTTTAGCAGTTAAGAGCAATAAACCCCATAAAGTGAGGCTTGACAATGCCAAAGAATGGACTGGTCACACCGTCATCATGTTGTGGCAAACAGCAGAAGACTGAGAGCACGAGATCCCTGACTGCTGTCACTTATATGACATTGAATATTATTTGTCGCAGGAATGGTGATGATGATGAGAGACATTTTCTGTGTTGATGCAGAAATAAATGCTTCACAGATAATAATTTGTTGCTAGAGGGCGACTTGTATTTTGAATTGCTCATAGAATAAGCTCATTTTATGCTAGTTATTTCTGAAATTATTTATCAGTGAATATTTACATAATGGCCCTTGTGATTTTCCACAGAGAATGAGAAACATGCTGCACATCCACCTGACAGAAACCATGTATGTGAGGTACCAGGATGTGAGCGCAGGTTCACGTCACGAGTCTACATGAAACGGCATGTCATATCTGTTCACGAAGGTCGACGACCTCGTCCAGTACCTGGTATTTTCTACACATGCCAGGTAGAAACATGTGGTCGCAAGTTTTCTCTCAAGTCAACTCTGTGCCGACACAATCTTCTGGTACACAAGGGAGGTGATTACAAACTTAATCGCACAGTGGTTAAGTACACATGTGCAGCGGATGGCTGCGGAAAGGAATTCAATCGTAGGAACTTGCTCAAAGAACACATGGCAGAGGAACATGGCCTCACCCTCAAACAGCAGATGTCTGCAGATGGGAATGGTAGAGAGTTTGCAGAGGAAGTTTGCACAGAGTGTGGCATGGTTCTCACTCCAGCGAGGATGCCCAGGCATAAGGCAGTCCAGCACAGTACAAAAACAACAAAGGACAGAAAAGAGGTAAGAAATGACCATTGCTAGGACATGCATCTAGTATACCGGTACTCAGTGTGAGAGACATGACTTGCTTTAAAGTGATGTTGAACTCTAGAGTTGTTCTCACTGGCTATTCATATTGTCAATGTTGTTAAATGTATATGATATGATGGAGAATATAATATATCAATCATGTTCAGAGAACATCAGGGCTATTTATTGATTATGAAAGATGTAAATTGTCTTTCCCAGTATAATGTTGTTCTGGACTTTGCAAAGCATATTCAAATGTATGATAATGCTATTGAAGGTATGTGAAGTTGAATCAAGGGTTGCAAGGAATGTAGAGCATAGGTGAGGTTGTGAATTGTTGCTAAAGGAAAATGACGGTGCATGTGGATAGACTGAGTACTAGAGACAAACAGCATATGAAATAAGATTGAACTCTACATGGATTAAGCTGTAGGTTGATGAAAACTCACAGGTCTCAACCACATGAGTTAACATTCTGTATTTATTTAGGAGACACCACCCTTTGCCTGTAATTGGTGCTCTAATTTGGAGTTTGGAACCAGGGAAGAACGCAGAGCTCATGTTCAAGGTCACATAGGTAAGACACTGGACCTGTAGTTCACATCCATGTAGCATATATCATCCAAAATGTACCACTCATTCAATCCATCCTCTGACTTTGGGGTCCTCACTTCCTTTTGGGGGAATATGTTCCTGCCATGATATGACTTGTGCCTTATGCATTTTGTATACTTAGTTGAGTGGGACTCCTATGGAACTTTGGCCGTATCCATGATCAATTTTGAAGACAAATATGCCACCAAACCAACCAATGCTCTCGTTCTATATTAATATGAAGAAGCTAAGGCATGGAGGCAATATACTGGGGAGGAAAATGAAGATAACTGTAGATATGGGTCCAAATGTTGAGGACCATTTAATATCAAGATTTTGTTGTAGGAGAGTAGTTGAGATCCCATGTCCCTACTGAGACCAAGATAGTAAAAATGATAATTGAATGAATGCTTAAGATAAATTGGAATGCCTGTCCATTTGCCTTGGTACTTGTGATGTGGTGTGATATTTTGATAAATAATGTCACTAGAAATGGATAGTTTTTTGCGAGTGATTGTTGTGTCACCTTTCCACAGTGATGTAGTGTGAAAACAGTATGCCCATCTTATGTCGTTTTGCTTTACTTTGTTTTGGCTTCTCTTATATCTTCCTGTCTCATTTTTCCAACAGAGAACCCACCGTACAAGTGTGAAGTTGAGGATTGCAAGGAGACATTTTTCCTAGTGAAGAACCTGGACAACCATTTGTGGAATCATTGTAAAAAAGTCTCCACCTGTGAGGTAGAGGGCTGTGCTCAGGTGTTTGATAACCAGCTGTTACTGGCCAAACACAGCAAGATTCACTATGGTCAGTAGATTCATTTATGCAATTTCCTCTAGTGTAATGTCTCTGGCATACATTGTTTATGGCTCATCTGATGTGTAAAGATCCTTATGGTACTATGGAGAACTTGAGGTATTATTATTTTCATTGTTGTTATCAAATATATCATATTGCTGTGCTCTGTTTGAATTGGAATATGGCTTTGTCCAGGTCGACAGAGGCACAAAGTGTTCAGTGTGAGGTTTTCTTAAAACCGTCTTTTTGTCTTCTTGTTGGCTTGCAAGATCTTGTTTGCTGTTGCTATTTTGAAACATTTATCATATGAAAGTGGTAATATGAGTCATTTGGCTATGTGCACACATACACTTTCTGAAATATCATGTGGTTGAACAGCAAGAACAAGACAGAAATGGGGAAATGTGTGATTAACTCTGAATATTTCATGTGATGATTGCACCTAGAATTAAAGGAAATGGAGTTTCTATGCAGGGGTTTGCTTTCAAATATTAAAAAGTTCTCAAGTGATGTATTAATATATAAAATGCAGCTAAAGTATGATATTTGATGAATGATGTGTCACACTCAACTCTTATGATTTAATATACAAAAGCTGACAAGAATCAGAGAGATTTCTACATTTATGAGGATTATTTCATTTTGTTTGGTATTGCACAAATATGTGCATATCAAGTTCGACAGAATATATACAGTGCAAGTTACATGCATCTTTTTTACCATATGCATGGTGCGAGGTATATCTGCGTTATAATTAAATGCATATACAATTTAAGTGGGGCAAATCTGAAAATAATTTAAAGAATTCAAGATGCATATGCAGTATATAATAAAATAATAAAAGAATATGATATTTTCTTGTTCATTTGTACTATTGAAATTTGGATATTTATTCTCCTGGCCAGATGGAAGAATGAAGTGTCCGTGGAGAAACTGCGGTGACTGGTTCACTGCCATGGGCACCTTGAAGCAACACTTTCTGGCTCACAGCCGCTCTCTTACTGCTCGCTTTGGCTCAGATTTTGTTTGTCAAGTGTGTGATCGAGTCTTCAGCAGCAAGTATGGACTGAGGAATCATCAGAAGACACATGAGGAGAAAAGCTCAGGTTTGTCTATAAAGTTTGCAAATGTTAGGGAAATATGTATGATATATTATAAGATTGGCCTGTTTCATAGTTGAAACACAAATATGAAAGATTGAAAATTTCAAAATACATGTAGTTATGTCATTATTGGCAACTCGCATACTTGCAAGAGAGACAAGAAAAACTGTGCTTGTTTGTGTGTCATTATGAACCTAATTTTAGAAATATTTTGTACATTTAACTGTTGTAAAAGTTGTGCTTACGTGAATTATAATATTATGTAATCTCAGAGAATATTTTAATTTTATACATTTAATTATTGTGAAAGTTGTGCTTATGTGAATTATAACATTATTTACCTAATTTCAGAAAATATTTTGTACATTTAACTGTAGGAATTATTTATTTGTAATCAGTAGCTAACATCTGTGAATGAAGGCAAACGCTGCCATGCTAAAGCAAATCGACATAACTTGATTTTTCTAGTTTTGTGAAAATTGGCTTCAACTTTCAGCATCCAGCCTGTCAAAACTAATGATGTGATATGTAACTAGATTAAAAATTCAGGTTCTAATGTGGTATGCAATTTTTCTGGTGATGTGTTATTCATCCTCATTGCAAGTTTTTGGTGCCAAAGTGGATACGCTGTTTTGCCATGTTAGTTTACACATAGTCTGAAACTTAAGTTACAAAGGCAAAAGTGCATAACCAGTTAAATTTTTAGCAATCATTGATAATTATTCCATTTTTAAAGTTGCTTATGCCAATAAGACAGTGAAAGCACAAAGACAGCTCAAAGCCATAAAATAGAAATAAAACCAAATTAAAACAAAAAGGCTAAATGTTTCATTATCATTTCAAAATGAGAAACACAATAAGTTGGACTGTTGAAATTTCTATGAAATTTAAAAATGAAGTTTATGTGAGGATTCCAAGAACAGAAACATTGATCACAAAAGAATTAAATAAATAATGGATCAGCAAAGAGAATTTGCTTTTCCTTTTTAAATTTCAACACCCAGTATTCAAATTATCACTGACAGAAAAATAAGAACATTTATAATAAATATTTGCTAGGTTAAAAATGTATAAAAGGAAACTCCTGATTTATTAGTGTGTATTGTCTGTACAACCAAGAGAAAAGATAGACACATGTCTTTAGTCTCAACAAGCTCAGAACTGTATCAAAATGAAGTTATGGTTATAATTATGTGAGGATCATTCACACACAGAAAGTATATCAAAGAAATCCTCTCCCCGCAGGATACCTGGGCCATCACTGGCTGTGACCCTCAGGCCAGATCTATCATACCTATACATGCAAGTGGGAAAGGGCAGGACTATCCGTAAGACCCCATCAGAACCCACCCAAGGGAAAATATTCTGAGACCCTGCATGTATTGTCTATATGTATGTTCTTTTCCTTTTCTCCCGAGCTGCAGTTGCGTACCATACGTAGTCATGGTTAGGCATGGATCAAACTATAAGACCCATCATTCGCCATTCAATAGTTGGGAATGAATGTGTATGTGCCTGAGCCATGAAGTACACATGCTAAAAATTTGTCTGGTTATGCACTTTTGCCTTTGTGACTTAAGTTTCAGACTGTGTGTAAACTAATATGGCAAAACAGCGTATCCACTTTGGCACCAAAAACTTGCAATGAGGATGAATAACACCATTCTCCTCCCACCGCTCCACATGGACAGATGCTATTAAAAATATAATTGAAGGGTGAGGGGAAAAACAGGGAATGTCACTTTTTGATGTTTTGAGAAAATCAAATTTTGAAGACTTCTGTAACTCTTCATGTGGTCAGAAAGCAGCTTGGGGTTATTTTTTTAGTAAGACTATCCAAAGCTTGACTGAAAGAAGCTGGTAAAACATTTTTTCCTTGATGTGTGTTGATTTTGTGAGGTGTCGTGTACAACATGTCTCAAATTGACAATTACTGTTTTTGCATTGCAGGTCATGTTTACCACAAACTTGTATAACTTAGGACAATTCAAAATTGATGTATGTTCACAGAAGCCGTTATTATTCAATTTTGAGAGCTTTATTGACATATATGATGTTGAATACACAGACACATGCACACAGATGTCAATATACACACACGCACAGACACACAGCAACGATCAATGACTTTAGGGTGACTCTGAACACTTTTGTAAATTATGTGATCAAATCAAGGCATCCCATTGGTCTCAGGGAGAATAATCCACCAAAATATTTTGACATTCCCAGTTTTTCTGTAGCAGACACTTTTTTCACTCATAGCAACTGACTCTCCTTGCTCTTACCGTTTATCATTAATGGAGAAGGTAGAGCACGGTGTGCACTATACCTAGACACTTATATCTAAAAATCTGCAAAAAGTGACATTCCCTGTTTTTCCCTTGCACCCTTCAATTATTCTGATTTGTAATTTCAATTAGTTTTTTTTCCTTTTTTTTTCCTCCATGCTCTCATCTAGAGACGGAAACTTTAACAGTAAAACAATAAAGGCTTCGAGCCCATTTTTTATCTTTTAGCACTCCTTTTAAGTTGCTCCTCAGGACATCTTTGTGATGCTGACATAGAGATGATAACAACCTCTGCAGTGGCCCGACATCTTACAAGAAAATGGCCGAGATAGCCTCAATCAAAAAGACTGAAAGGCCTACAAAAGCTTAACCTTAATATCAAGGAAAAAAACAAATTTCTAACACAAGTTTTAAAAAGCAGATGCAATTTCAGCTTTTCCTCATAAATTTAAGTAATATGCCCACTTCTGTTTTTGGACCTCACCTAAACGTGGTGAAATTAATGCTGCTGTAAAAACAACAAGCTTGCAAGTTGTGTTAGTAGTTTTCAGTGAGATCGCTGGAGCCTTCATTGGTTGACATATATTGCCAGATGAAGGTCTGGAGCTTAGCACGAAGGGGCACAGGGTATTGATGATTCAGTCCCCTTCTCGGTCTGATGTACCGAGGCAGGGTTCGAGCAGGGGACAGTGTGATTACCAGACATTTTTTTTCAGAAATTAATCCTCAAGAACTCTGCATCTGGCTGGTGTGTTTTCTTTAAAAAAAAGACATTCCTGGATCCTTGTTTGAACTCTACAATCGACACGTCAGCCAGTTTCAAGCATAATTTAAAGATTCCTTGGCGATTGGACAAATACGGCCAGTCAAAATGTGAATTTTGATTCATGTATGTCCAGTTACTAGACAGTTGACCCAGATAATTTCTACTTCAACTTGCTCACTATTCACAGCTGACACGAGAAATATAAAAGCGTCTCAGTTTTTATTGTGGGCAGAACAATTATCTGCTCACAAAATGATTTTTTTGTAATTATGTGTGTCCCTCATCTTCTCTATGGAAAAGCTTCTGCCAGGATGAACAGATATCTTGCACTTATAATCGCCCTGCTGTGGTTTTATTCCATACAACGGTTGCATTTTTGCCTGATCCACTCAGAGTTGCAGTGATTTTGTGAATGCACTGATGTGTCTTGTGAACAGACAAGACTTCACATCTTTGAGCGCAGGCAGCATGATCACTTTCTAGAGATCTGCGGAGTGTGGGATGTTTCATTGCTTATGTTTGAAATAGAACTCTGTGCATCTTTTTTGTATGAGTCTCAGGATTTCTTCTGTGGAATGTTCATTGTCTTTGTATACTTCACATTCTCCAAGCTTGTCTTTTCGTGTATTTTGCATGATTTGTAGGTTTCAGTTTAGCAAATGTCAATGTGAATATCTGTAATTGACACATCAAAAGCAGATATAAATGATATATATAAATAAGGCATGTCAGTCTGTTTTGTTGACTCAGAGATTCTGGCCTTTGCACTCTCAGTTCATGTGTGACAAGAGCTGATGAAAAAAGATGTAACTCTGATTTTAATCAGGGCCACTGCAAATTACATGGGTGTAAACAAAGGCAAAACAACATATCTCAGCAGATAATCTGTTTTGCCATGAGCAAGGTCAGTTACATCTCTCTGCCTTTGGTGAACTGGGCAGAAATCTAAATTACGTTGATGTTTCAACTCCAGAACTGATGGATGGGTACTAGAGGTGCGCTTCTGCATTTGTCAGCAGATAGAGTTTAGATAGTTGAGCAAAATAATGAGCGAACCCTGAAATTTGAAAATTTTGAGTTACACTGCTTTGCCTTTGCATGGCAGAATGGAATGCTGATCGCATTCTCATTTCAAACCTGTTCATCTACATTTTTCTATATGATTAGATGAAATTTCAGGCTCACACAGAGTTGTTGATAGACAGGGGCTATAATCAAAATATATTAGCACAATACAAATTGGATCTATGACAAGATGAAATTACAGTCTCATATTAGACAATCAATATTTATAAGCTACTTGTTCGATTGATCAATACTAACAGTAGAATAACTTCATATAACATGTAAACCTTGATACAAATTGTGCTCAAATATGATCTGGAATAACAAAATGTCTCGCGGCCAGTCGAAATGAGACGGAATTCGCTGGGCTAGAACCGAGAAATTTGGGTTTGAATGTGATGAGATAGGTCAGACATCGAAATTTTTTTTTATTGCTGAAATCGAAAGTGCATTCATTTCTAAACAAGACAATTCCAGTCTTACCCTCGATTTATAAATATTACTTGATTAAAATTGGGTCTTTTGTGTGGTAGGCATGTAGATTCATGCATTAGACTGTTCATTTAAACTCGATTTTCTCGGAATTTCAGTCACTGCTGAGGGATCCTTCTTTGTCTCTCTAAACTGCAATATCTCTGGCTAGAATAAAGCTAGCTCAAAACTGTTTTCACCATCTGACAGGGTATGAAATAAGCTTTCACATGATACCAAAAACCCATATGGTGAAAAATCGACATAAGTCTCATCTTGACTTGCCGCGAGACAAATGAACAATGAATATGCTTTCAAATATTCCTGCAAATATTCACATTACCGGTTTATGTGGTACAAAATATAGCAATATCTTTGAGAGCATATTATATCTGAGTCTTCTATCATTTTGCCATATCACAGAGAAACCAAGCCAAGCCAGTGAGACTGAACTATTCCAGTGTGAGGAAGATGGCTGTCAGGCCACATTTGGTCAGTTCCGCAACTTCTTTGACCATTTCCTGCACCACTACACCAACACTCCGACAGCTTGCAGATTCCCTCAGTGTAGCCAGGTGTTGCCAACCATGCTGCTCCAATCCAAACATGGGAAATCTCATTACGGTGAGACAATCTCCACATTGATGTTTTCTTCATTGCTGCTAGGCTAGACTTTGATTGGTAATACCATGACCATTTTGGGATTTGTAGCAGCATCTTGAATGGAAATTTACATTGAGATATATCTCTAAAAGAAAGCCTATTACAAAGTTGAGATATAGCTCAATGACTGAGGAAACTCCAAATTAAAATATATGAAAACCTCGTAATATTGACTATTTCAGCGTTGTGCCCTAGTTATGTATATGTGAAAGATTTAGCATCTGTGCTTGTCCTTGATATAGTCATGCTTCCTTGTTTACAACAGTCTTGCCCACTTTCTGCTACATTGTTAAGGACAGAATCATCCAATGTCATCATATAGTTTATTTATCCAATTAAAAAAAAAGCTTTAAAGAAATAAGATATTCATTAAGGAAACATAGCTGCATGCTTTTCTTTGTGGAACTGTATTTTCCATTCATACTGTTAAATAGAAGAAGGAGATAACTTTAAGAGATTTCACTGGAAGGAGCAGTTGTAAATATTTGATGATAATTATAAATTGTGAATGAATGACCTAAATGTTTGCGTCATCGTCTTTTCCTCAGAGGGTCGATACAAGTGTCCATGGCAAAATTGTGAGAAAACATTTGCTTCTTCTTTTTTCCAAGTCAAGAAACATGTCTACCATCACATCATGGACATCCCAGGGATTGCTGCAAATCGACCATATGCATGTCCTCAGTGTGATATGGTTTTCCGTTCCCTAAGTAACCTGACCCACCATCAAGCTCAGCATCCTGAGAGATCAGGCATGTAAAAATATCTGATTTGGTATACAAACTCATTACACACTCATCTGTTGTTGTCAGTTTTAGCCTACAAATATTTCACCGAGAAAGGAGTTTTAATCATTATTAACCATAATTTTTCTTTATTTATCTATGAAATTTGCACCCTTGTCATTCAAGACAGATTAAAAATGTTATCAAATGTCCGCCGAAAAAAGATCATTGTTCAAACAAATATAACAGTATTAACTTTCATTCGTTTGCTGATCAGATTAAATGGAAAGACCTCTCCCCTCCAGCTTCTCCTGCTCCACCTGATGATTTATCCCTTATATGACTTTAATTAATAGTTCCTTTGCTAAAATCCAGGCTCATGTAAGTCATGAGTATACAAGAAGAAAATGAAGAGTTTAGTAGTTCAGCAAGAAAGAACAGAGATTCATCTCTTACAGGTAGACCACATGTGTTATTCCTCTGTATGTCTCTCATATTTGCAGACTATGTGTGCACTGTGTGTGGTAAGAAGTTCAGTCACAACCATTTGAAGCGTCACATGCTCACACATCGACAGGAGAAGCCACATCAGTGTCCACACTGCTGCGTTCGCTACGGAACAGTCAATGGACTCAAGTTTCATATACTTCAGAAACATGGCATAGGTCAGTCAGTTTTGTTACACATATTCTTTGATAAACCTGGACAGGGTTCATATGGCCCTTGAAAGTCCTTGAAAGTGCTTAAATTTTTAGAAAAAATATTCAAGGCCTTGCAAAGTCCTTAAATTTGGAAATTGTTGCCAAGGTCCTTGAAAAGTCTTTATATTTTTGCACGGGTGGTCAATTTTGTTCAGTGATCAGTTCTTAGAACAGGACCTTTTTTTTTTCCTTTTTTTTTTTTTTCACTTTTCCACCTTCCGAACATGCCCAATAACCGCTTCGTATTTTACATTTGCGTACGTTTCGTTTCCTATCATGTGCTCAGATGTCGATGATTTTCTTTGTTTCATTCACTGCAGATCTAGCCTAGTCTAGGTCTAGAGGTCTAGTGCGACTCGATGGCACCAGTTTTAATCGTAATTCTGATGGATATTGCGGGGAATTAGATCAAATTATTAGTCAGGAAATTACAGGCTTGGACTTCAGGGGAAAAAAGTGAACTCTTTGATGGTCAGAAACGTCTTGCTGGCTGCAGACGTTTCGACACTTTTGCGGAATGAAGAAAGCGAAAACAAAAGTATGAATGTTTTGTGCGCATGCCTGGAATGAAGATCCGAATGGGCAACAGGTAACCTAGATGTTTTGGGATCTCGAATCACGTTTACATATTTAAAGATCTAGACTCAACATTGGGTCCAGCGATCATTTGATGCAGGTGAACAAGTAACAAATTGATTTAGGTCTAGGTCCAGTTGCAGTGAGATTTAGATTCTAATGTGTGTGTATGGGTGTGGTAGTGTGTTGCAGTACTTGCATTGGGTATACAATTTAAATGCATCTGTACTGTGACAATCTACCTATAAATTAATCCTATGAACCCTGACCCCCTGAGCCTTACATGACCTTGCACCTGGGCTCCTGAGCTTAGATCTATGGTCTTGGACATCCCCGCTTTCTTCATCTCTCGAACTAGATCTAGATCTAGAGCTATCACTTTCACTATCACTCACAGATTCTAAGTCACTGTTGGATAATTTATGGTGAAATCAGTCTCATTATCATCAGAATCACCTTGCAGAAGGCAAATGCTAGTGTTTGTCAGAATCATGAGAGGTTGGCGGTTAAGGTATGCTCCATTTCATGATGAAAATTCTAACTCAAACATTCAACACACTTCATTCATGGGGGCTGCCCTCTTTAGAATTATGTCTAAGGCACATGATGTCAAAATATTAATCTCACTGGTTGGTTAAGAATAAAACTACATCACATGCTATGATATCAACATGCAAAACGACGTAGAGCGGCACTCGGTATGTAGTCAAGTAAGGCGTCACGATGCACAGATCACGTTCGGGGTCATGGGGTTAAGAATGACCATAGCCTGACATGCACAGATCTGTATGAGAGAGCTATCTCTGGAAATAGCATCTGTCTAAACGTAGCTCGTCTTTCAGATTCGGGTAGAGTTAGGTTTTATTAGTAAAAATCCTTTAAAATGCAGCTGGCCTTCACACTTTACAATTCATAATCGTTTGTTAGAAAAAAAAAAAAAAAAATGATAATGATAAAAATAAATAAGTAACTATCCACAGTTTCATGCCTTTTAAATGAAATTTTACATCCCAACTTGAATCTTCAGTTATATCTATCAATGAAAGAATAATTATAAGATGCCTGGAGAGGGCTACTTTTTACAATAAGTCACTCACTTAGCTGAATGGGTTTGGCTCTAAACACAAACTGATTCTCATCTAACCTGTTAATTATATGTACTTGTGTGTTGTGCAGAGTGAGTTTCAGCATCAGTAAGCACAAATCCAGCATGCGATCAGCAGTATCATCTGTTGTTTATGTATAAGCCTACGTTTAAGTCTGTTCAGAAAGTATTATCATTATAGACGCATAAATAACTACGTGCGTTTGAAGATGTTCGGCTTCATGAAGTCCTTATAAACACCCGCAAAGTCCTTAAAAAGTCCTTGAAAAGTCCTTGAATTTTAAGGCATCTAGGGAGTGTGAACCCTGCCTGGAATGAATGGGAATGTTATGTGCATTAAATGCAAATCTTTCTCTTTCTCTGATTAGATCACTCTTTGTGGTAGATTTCAGTGCTCAGTGCCACACCCCTTATTTTCCCACATGACAGTTATAGAAGACAGGAAGAGCAATAAAATGTCTTTTTTCACCATTCTTCAATATTACTAATTTTTGCCATATTAATCATTGAAATGTATTCTTTCTGTTTTTCAAATGATAATTTTGTTCTCATTTGCCAATGTTTGATAATATTTTTACATAATTATATATTCATCAGCAATAAAATCAATTCTTTAGGCTTCCTTTGCTTCATAGTGTCTTCTGAGCTAATCTTACCTTTATGTTGACACCCTTTCATGACAGTCTGTAGAGTTTTTGTCTCTGGCTTTTCTCCTTTGTTTGTGTTGACTTAGTTTGTAGGACAAGTTCTGGAAAAAGCTTTGGCATAAAGCCTTTCACTGATGAGGACATTGATAACCGTCCTTATTTTATTGCAAATGATCTGACAGTTGCTTACCCACCCTGTTCTCTCTTCCCCCATTCATAGGCAAATGGCCATTCAAGTGTAATTTCTGCAATAAAGGGTTCATCAGCAGTACAGAACTGCGACGACACCTGCCCTCTCACACTAAAGAGAAGCCATATTCATGCCAACAGTGTGGTCTCAACTTTGCTACACACACTGGGTTCAAAGGTCATATGAGAAAACACTCAGGTGAGTGAATGTTAATGTCATAATGTGATGATCACTTTTGTATAGTGGAAAACAAATATAACAAGTGATATAAAAAACTAAAAGAGATAGCATGGAGCAGGTAAAAGCTAAAAATTAGTATTAGTTTTAGAAGAAAACCATATAAGATCCGCTGTACCAAATTAATTTTATAGGCTAGCAATCATTTAGTGAAGTTAGATTTTACAGTGAACTTCAAAAGACTCTCAGTGAAAAACAGCTGATTTTGGACTTATCTTGTGATGAAGAATTTTTTAACTCGCTCATATTATAACTCATTTCATTTACAGGCCATGCATACAAAGTAATTTTATGAGACTCAAATGCTAATGGTTAGAACAGTACTGATGTGAATTCCAGGAAAAAAAAATGCCTATTTATTATTTTCATTATTTTTTTGCCCTCACCAGGTCAGAAGTTTGTGTGCGATGTGGAAGGCTGTGGTAAAGTCTACATGACTGCCCTGTCAATGCGAGGGCACAAAGCTCAGCACGCTGGCTTCAGCAAAACTTGTCCTTACTGTGGTAAAACCTACAACAATCCCTACGGACACAAATGTAAGGCCAGTCGTGAGGCCCGCAAAGGATTAACTCAACAAGGTTGGTTGATTCATGTCTTTTTGTCCGTACATGACCTCAGTCACCTTGAAAGTAGACACTGTAGAAGTGATTGTCACCATGTTTGCCTTTTATTCCCTCTTTCTTTGTTTCTCATTTTCTCTTTGTGATGTGTAATTAAAAAAATGGAGAGAAAGAAATGATACATAATATGCTAGTGTATGACAGGGTCAAAGTGTAAATGCTTTAACTGTAGCTTACATGAATATTGAGTGCTTTGCCAAATTGAAGTTATATATATTTGAATGACATTGCAAGGCCTTTATAAATATATATATTGGCTGTACATCTACCTGTTGAGTGCATGTATTTATATCAAAGTCTGTTTGTGAGTTTCGAAATGTGCTCAAATGTTTAATGTTAGATTGATCATGCACGGTCTCCATCATAATATATTATGTGCATTATTTTTGCTTAAATTGGCACATGACATTTTTATTATGCTATTCTGTTTACCTGCCCTAGAATCAAGTAGATCTCAACCAGTTCTGACATGTCCAGTGAGAGTCAGCTCCGTGCCACCAGTGACGTCACTACAACAGCAACCTCTCATGTCACAACCTGCCACAAAACCCCAGGCTGAGCTCCAGCATCCAGCCACATGTACTATCATTGCACCAAATACCATTCCCCCTCCCCACATGCTGGCACCCCCTAGGTCACATGGACTCCCCCAGGTGATTCAGCCAGGGCTAGGTCAAGGCATGACCCCTCAGGTCTTACCGCCATCACTGCCAAACCAGAATTTGATACCAGATCGAACAACACAACCAACAATCGTGGACATGAGTCGAGTTGCTCCAGCGACAACTTCATTGGATGTGACAGGGGATTACTCTCTCAACAACTACATCGTTTTCTGGGACAACCACAACATATCTTAGCTCTATGCAATTGATGTACAACTTGTTTGATATTTATCAATTTCAAATGTTGAATATGTGTTTGATGATATTATGACATGTGCAAGGTATCATCTAAATATTGCAATATGCTTTCTCTGGAAATTAAGATTAAGCATTTAAATGATGAATCTCAAGGCTTAATGTAACTGGTATATTTGTAATTTCACCAGGAATTTTAATTGTAATTTATATGGACAAATTGAATGAAGAGGCAGAAGTTTGATTTCTTTTGTCAAGATTTTTCCATTTAATTGCTTTGTAAAGAAAGGTGTTTGTGAAAGAAACAATAACAGCAGCACTGTCATGTGTGAAGAAGAACAAGAGATATTTCTCACAGGTCAATATTTAGTGTACCTATCTGAAATTTGGCACACCAAATTGTTGCATAAAGATCGGTGTTTCTACTTACTTAAACCTCAAAAAAGCTCATTTTGTTTGACGTTATTCAAAAGAGATGATAATAATTGAATAGTAAATTTGAGAGGATGTTTGACCTGAAGTGTACATTTAATAGAATGTTGTATTATTCTTCCAAAACAACAAACACATTTTCTTTGGCTAGTGTTCATTTAATCATCCAAAATACCAACATCGATGTGTGCACACTTGTCATACACTTTGAGTTGCAGGGTAGTATCAGTTTGGCCTATAGTTAGAAAATCTCCCACGAAGGCCATAGATTCTCTATTAGTATGTTTATAAATCAACTGAAACTGAACATCTACAAATCAGTCTGCACTGTAGTGAACATTGTTCTATATGTGGTTGTCTCTCATTGCAATATATTTGTGGTATTTTAGGTTTGTTCATTTTGTAATGAGGGACATGAACAAATTCAATGCAATTTACTGCAAGTACTTTTCAGATATATGTATTTATGGAAAGTTTTCTGAAAGAATTATTCGTTGTTGCAGTGTCATCACTTCACTTTTGAAGCCTGCGTGGATGTTGCTCATTCATACAGTATTTTAAACATGACCTATTGTTTGACAGTTAAGCTAACTCATCTTGAAGCACTCATTTTTGTTTGTCTAATACATGTACATATTTTGATCATATACAGTATACCTGTATATGTGGTTGTGCAATATTTTAAGGTATTTGTACTAATGTCTGTGTACTTTTGTGACATTTCATTTTGTTCAGAGACAATCATGTAATTAGGGATGCTTCATTGTAAATGATTGTAGAAATGAACATAGGTATGAATGCAGTTGAGGAAACAGGGGGAAGAAATTCCAGCAAAGGAAAGACAAGAAGTAGTGTTTTTTGTTTGTTATTTTATTTGTTACATGCAATGTACTTGGAATATAATTATGAGCTGGAAATGAATTATTATGGCATAAAACATGCAGGCTTATTTTATTTTTGCCTGTAAAATGCCCCTAAAAAAGAATAAAGCCTTCATTTTCTTACCAAAAAAAGTCTTCACATTTGTACTACATGTATAATCTTTATCTTGAGCTACTGAGAAATGAAGAAAGAATGGCTGTGGATGGTGTGTAATGAAAATTGTTTAGAAACAGTTATTCTGATTACTCTTCATGATTGCAGAAAACATAGGGTAATAATGTTATAGCGCAAACATCATTATCTACTCTGCCATAATAATTCTATTTTTTTTTGTATTATTATGTGGTTATTTGTATCTCTCTCATTCATGCACACTATCTCCTGCCACCCCAACCCCTCCCCTGCATCTCTGTTTCTTTTAGGCCCAATAGTTTCTCTCTCTCTAACTCTTATACTTTCTTGCTGTTAATCTATTCTATACCCTTTCTCTCTCTCTCTCTCTTTGTCATTGTATGTATCTTACTTTCTTTCTCTCACCGTGTTCAGTCTTTTAAAAAATTTCTTCATGATCATTAACATTATGGTCTGGTTTTATCACTGAATAAAAAACATGTAGGTCCTAAAATATTAAAAGAGTGAAGACCATCTCACTCTTTTTATGGCATCTCTTCGAATTTCAAGGGATCGTTACAATCTGCTTGAATTAATCAGGATTAACCAGAGTAACAACAAAAATCTGCTCTCCCTTTATTGCGTGAATAGTTAGTTCAGATGAATGTGAAAGATGAAATTTCACAATTATTTATAAAATAAATAGTAAACCTACAATTATATTCATGTACGTATAAAGAGGACAGTGAAAATATTGAGTTCTACAAATTATGCCACACAGGCCCCTCTCCATACTCTCATAAAGACATACATACACTCTACATATTGTTTGAAGTGCGAGTGATCGTTTCAAAAGTGAAAGTACAATCTGGCATATTTGTGTTTATTAAATCTGGCATCATGTACAGTTTCCGGTTGTTCACTTTCTGTTTAGAAGCAGGAACGAGAGTGTTACGATAGTTCAGAAACCCACTTTGTGGCGCTGCATTTCGCTTTTGCTTGGGCCACCAGATCATTTGAACAAAACATCTAAAGATGGAGACGACAAGCGACGGAAAAATCAAAATGCCTAGGGTGGCAAAGGTAAGAAATGTTCACACATACCCAAAAGAGTCTAGACTCCAGATCTAGCCAAATACAACATGTATTGTAACAACATAGATCTAGGCTAGGACTTGGATCCTAAATCTCATTTTCTCTGTGTTTCTAGGTGTAATCTGGATCTGTCAAGATCAGATTTGGATTAGACGTGTTTTTTTATAGTAGTCTTTTTAAATAGGATTGTAAATTGTGTCTACAATGTTTGACCACTGTAATAAATAAAATAATAAAAAATGATAGGAATAATAGATCAAACTCTGCTTCCATGCCCATGGCTCATGAAATTTGTAACTCAGTGGTCATGAAATTTGTGATTCTTTAATGGGCATACCAATCATAAAATTTAGACTCCACCATGAAGTGCTCTCATTGCTACCCGTTGACTGTGTTGATCATGAAAATGAATGAATTTGGTCTGGACATAGCCAAACAGACAATAAATAGCACAAGAAATGAGGAAAGTTGTTATCTGTACAATTTTATAAATGAAATGTTGGTATACAATCATTGCCATTAGTCTTTTTTTTGAGCCAGCTAGATCTAGAACAAATTGCTGAGCATGTGAATCACAACATGTGAACCATCAGCTTCATGGTTGAGAAAGATGTGTATATAGATCTGTGTGGGTCAATGTTTTGTTTCACATTTTATCATGGGTATGAAAAAAAGAGAAAGAAGTACTTCTCACTAGTGCATGAGGCAGGGATTCTGGACGATATAAAGAGAAAAGAATTCTACTTGTTTGGTGAAGCTGGAATTAACTTATATCGAAGCTAACAAATTTATTCAAAGTAAGTGGAGTTTGCCAGATGTTCAGTTTGTTTTTGAGTAATATATTCATTTGTTCCCCGCTGTCTTTTTTATTAAAGCATATTGATGAATCAGAATCAGGAGATGCACATTTTATGTGAATATTTCATGAACTGCTTCAGTCTTAAAAGCACAAGATCCAGGTGAGTATCACAAACACTAATGTAAAAATGCATCTGATTTTTACTTTCAGGTGAAGAACAAAATGGCAGCTCCTGTCCAAATCACAGCAGAACAGCTGTTGCGAGAGGCAAAGGAGCGAGAGCTTGAATTAGTTCCACCAGTAAGTTTGCAAAATATTCATAATCTTATATTACACATTAGATTCATTTAGTTCTTAACTTTATTATTATTATTTTTTTTTTGCTTTATGTACCATTTGGAGGAAGTAACTTTTAGCAACTAAAAATGGTTGCTCAGTTATGATTATATAAATACAAACTCGGATATAACTTTTATTTATATGTGGCTTCACTCCATTTGCATAAGTATTGTGAAAATTAATCAAGCTTTGAAAAGAAATGCTGTGTTTGAAGATTCAGTTCATGGAAGTGAATGCCAAAAATTTGATGTTACTCTTAGCTGTTTCTTTCTATTTTAGCCACCAAAACAGAAGATTTCAGACCCTGATGAACTTGCAGACTATCGCATGAGAAAAAGAAAGGTGAGAATTGATTTATAATTCATTGACTAGGGATGCATTGTTTATGGTCAGAACTGCGACGGTATCTGATTGTCTTCACACCTCTGATGGTTAATTCTAGATGAATCTTTCATCATAAGAACCAATATCATAGTATTTGAATAAAATAAGATGCTTGCGCTGATTTATTTAAACAGGTGAGACCAAAAGCAAAGCACTGTCATTGATGCTCTGTATTAAGTATCAGTATGAACTGAACGGTTTGCTACAATAGATGTTCATTGTTCATCAGCGAGGCCAATGCAGTTACAACTTCTTATTAAATGTGTATCAGTATGGGTCATATATTAAGTTTGTCTATTTTTAACTTTCATGCATAGAAAAATCAGTCAGACAGATTCCAAGTTTGCTCTGTCACAGATGTTTGAAGTTCAGTTGATTATGTCTTTTGTCTTGAATGTTTTCATTTATGAAAATTAATAATCTTACTGACTGATGTCTTGTTTCACTCTCTCACAGATGTTTGAGGACAATATCAGAAAAAATCGCTCTGTGATGACCAACTGGATTAAGTATGCACAATGGGAAGAAAGTCAAAAAGAGTTACAGAGGTAGGTATTTTGTTGAAGAGAAAGTTTTTAAACTGATGATGGCTGTATGAACCATTACAAACAGGGGCAAGGACAGGATGTCAGGGATTAAGTTTAGGTATGGTTATGAAACTTGGAGTATTATCAAAATTTTCTACACTATTTGAAGTTTGTCCTTGTCTTACACTTTGGCTAAGAACGATAATACAGGATGAAATGATGAGAAAACTGTATGTCTTGGCATAGTTCAAGGAAATTCAGTATCTAGATTTTTATCTTGTGCCATGTGTTATTGAAGCATAAACAAACTTACTGCTTTCCAAAAGGATGATAGAGCCATATAGATTGCATGTGCTGTTGAGGATCGAAATATAAATCAATCAAGTTTCTTTGACTTGCATACCTCTTTGCAAGGTAGACTCTGTCATACTGATTCTCAGAAAATCTTCTTCATTGGACTGTATACTTATGTCTTTCTTTGTCTGTTCAAATCAGGGCAAGATCAATCTGGGAGAGAGCTTTAGATGTGGATCACAGGAACATCACAGTGTGGCTGAAGTATGCTGAGATGGAAATGAGGTGAGCTAGGGGTAAATAACCCACTGACCATGAGCATATTCATAATCTGAAAAGAACAACAAAAAAATAAATTTAAAAAAAATAGATATAATAAATTTAAGCTAGAGCTCTTAGATCATTGCTCTTCTTCGCTTTCTATTTTTTTATTGGGAAGGGGAGAGGGGTATTTAAAAAACATTGAGTCAAACTATTTTTTTCATGCAGTAAAATTTATTTTATGATGAAATATCAATGGACCGTAAAGAATGAAAAAATTATGTATATACCAAATTGGACAGATGAAGCGGACAAATATTTAGCTTGACATTATTACGGATGATGTATCGGTGTGAGTTTTTTTTTTTTTTTTTATAAAACTCTATTTCTCGACACAAAAACACTGAACTTGACTGACTAACACCAGTCAGTGGCTAATCTGTCCTTTATCTGTTCCTAGGTGTCGTCAAATTAACCATGCCCGTAACATTTGGGACAGAGCTGTTATGGTCTTACCTCGAGCAAATCAGTTTTGGTACAAGTACACTTACATGGAAGAGATGCTTGGAAACATAGCAGGTAAACTTTGTACACTGAATTTATAGTAGAATCTGACCACAGAAATCAGGGTTTGTTATATCTGTGAATTGATATTTTCCTTTTTCTCCCTCACATGAGGTTTTTAATTTATCTTATTTTTATGTTTTATCAAACTGTGAACTTATTTGATTCAAGATACTTTGAAAAAAAAAATGTTTATAGTCTTTTTAAAGTTTTGTAGGTAATGATATAAATAATGGACAAAAGATCAGGATTTTCTTTCAGTCTCATATGCTAATTTCATAGTCATGCCAATCTAAGACAAATGTCACAATTGTGACACTCCATAGATTTTGTTATGTCTACCTCACCACAGTTACCAAGTTAACTTATAAGTTGATTATTGGGTTGATATCAGAAGTGACAAAGTGTGGGTATTTCAGGCAGACATTTAAACTTCACTTTTAATGTTGCTTGGCTTGGCTGTTCTTATTTGTATTCATTATGTCATTTAGTGGCTGAATCTCTAGACTGTTCTGTGTAAGCTGGCTTTAGTCACACAGCACTGAAGTGATTCAGACTGGATGCATATTTATATCTTAATCTTGAAGTCAAGGTAGATCACAAGTAGATTCACTTTCAACAAAAAGTATAATTTTAACAGTCTCAAAGGAATATATAAAACAAAAGGAAAATCATTAAGGTGAAGAAATTAAGCTTGTATATGTGTGCTAGATGAGTTAATCAAGATTACTGAAATCACGGGCACAGCAAGCCAACTATATATACAGAATTTTCTTTCACAATTTGCAAAAATGACACTGATTTAATTTCTGTGCTGACCCACAGGTGCTCGGCAGGTGTTTGAACGCTGGATGGAGTGGGAGCCAGAGGAACAAGCTTGGCATTCTTACATTAACTTTGAGCTCCGTTACAAAGAACTGGACAGAGCCAGAACCATCTACGAGAAATATATCCTTTCTATGTCTGAAGGCAACAATGAGTTACGTAACTCTTGCTGTGTACACTTGAGCTGGTTTACGAGCATGTGGGAATAAAAATTCTTGTTGTTATATTTTCATTTTTTTTTTTTTACTTGTTCTTTTCGCTCTCTCTCTCTCTCTCTTTTTTTTTTTTCACTTACATATTTGCATCACAGAGTGTGTTTATTTTAGATGTTAGTAATTCCATGCATACCTATTTCACATTAGTGTTGTATCATATTCAAGAAACATCATGGACCTTTCTCTCTCTTGTACTGCTGTTCATAATTTTGTTATTGATTCCTTGACTATTTTCACTTGTGCTTGTCCATCCAGAGGTGAAAAACTGGATCAAATACGCCAAGTTTGAAGAAAAAAATGGTTATGTTAACAGTGCTCGTTCCATCTATGAAAGAGCAGTTGAGTTCTTTGGTGAAGACAACATCAGTGAACAATTGCTGGTGGCATTTGCGAAATTTGAGGAAGGTCAAAGAGAGGTGAGTGAACAAAGACATGTTGTTTCAAATGCCTGGAGGAAATGTGACTGTGGATTTGTTTATGCAAATTTTGCTATATAAGGACAGGAAAATGGGCACTTTAAATATAAGGATCATAAATTGCAGACTAGAAATACTTCCTGTGTGCCAGTGCCTATTTGCCTAAGGTTTTGGGAAACCATGGTAATTGTCTCAAATATATTACTTGTCAGCAGCCTAGCTGAGCAGAAAAGAAAGAGTCTTATCCTTGGAATTAACTCATAAATAGCAATGAGAAGATGACTACAAATATCATTTATGAGGGATGATTTAATGAATAGACAGGATAGTGCATATATTTTGTATCATGTTTTCGTGTGTGAAAAGTGAGAAAAGAGGGACTACATTGATATAATTTTTACAATTGCAGATTTTGAACTATGTTTTCATTTTATTTTACTTTATTTTCCCAGCATGAACGGGCCAGGGTAGTATACAAATATGCCTTGGACCATCTGCCCAAGGATCGCTGTGAGGAAGTCTACAAACATTACACCGTGCATGAGAAAAAGTTTGGAAGTCGGGCAGCCATAGAAGATGTGATTGTGAACAAGCGGAGGTTTAAGTACGAAGAAGTAAGTTAATGAATCCAGACATTTTTGTTTCATTTATGTCAACTTTTGTTTTTGCTCTCTTTTTCAGATTATTGCAACTGAGCACATATCAGTGTTGGTAATTCATTTCATGAAACAAATCTATTTGTTTCAGAGACACAGTATGAGATAGTTTTTGTGCAGTGATATAAATGGTTGTATGCCTAACAACAAATATAACACACTGTATAAGATAGAGGCAACAGGGATTGTTGGCCTTAAATTATCGCTTTATGAAAATTATTTTTGTCATATTACCACATATAAATTGTAAATAAACCAAAGTAACTTTGCTGTCTTTTTATTCCAGGAAGTTCAAGCCAATCCCATGAACTATGATGCTTGGTTTGATTATCTGCGTCTTTTAGAATCTGATGGGAATCTAGAACAAGTTCGAGACACTTATGAAAGAGCCATTGCCAACATTCCTCCCTCTCAGGTATAAATTAAGTCTTCTAAATTTCAAACTGTTTGTTCTATGAATATCAGTATTGACTTTTTCACAATGTTTTTCCACCAGATGGTAATCCGAGTTATGCATTTTATTTATCCAGTCTATGGTAACATTCCTATTCTTTAACTGTTTAGCATTCCCAGTTTCTGTGCCCAGATACAAAATGTTGAAAGTCTTTTGTTTGCTTCGTAAAGGTGAAACGACACTGGCGACGATACATTTACCTGTGGATCAATTATGCTCTGTATGAGGAGTTGGAAGCCCAGGACACAGACAGGACAAGGGAAGTGTACAAAGCCTGTTTGGACATCATCCCCCACAAAAAGTTCACATTTGCCAAGATCTGGTTAATGTTGGCACAGTTTGAGATCAGGCAGAAAAATCTCAATGGAGCAAGGAAAGTCTTGGTATGTTTGTCTAAAGATGGAATTGGACTGTTCGGCATTAAGTCCTAGAATGTTGTTGCATATGTGATAAATAAGATAATGAGAGGCATCTTTTTCATCTAGAGTTGCTGTCATTCTGTTATTGCATTTGTGACTGGGAAAGGCGGTAGAGTATGGGTTGTTAGGGTCTTGGCCACTTGTGGAGAAAAAAAAAAAGAAGGGATGTACATGAAGAGATACTCATGAAATAGTTTGTACAGAGTTGTTTGTTAGCACTGCTTAAGCAGTCTGTGTGTTGGTGTGAACTGTCAGAGGAAATGTACATAGATAGATAGGATTTGCCAGGGCAAATTTATGTAGAAGCATTATGGAGAAATACAAAAACGATGATTGTCAAAGGTATCCTTGTTGTAATTGAGAATGGAACAGTTGTATTACTGACAAAATTTTTTTTCCCTCTCACAGGGTACAGCTATAGGAAAGTGTCCCAAAAGCAAAATATTCAGAGGTTATATTGACTTGGAACTCCAACTGAGAGAATTTGACAGATGTCGCATGCTTTACCAGAAATTTCTTGAATTTAGCCCAGAAAACTGCACCACTTGGATGAAGGTAAGGACACCACTTCCCTTTTGTAGGTATCTATATTCTGTGTTGGTGCACCTGCACACACACTGTATTCTTCATAATGAAGTCTCAGTGTAATGATTTGTGCATTGCAGTCTATATCTCTAATTTTGGGTTGGTGAAAATAAGTTCTCAGTTGATAATGACTATTTTATTGTGATTGTAAGATAGAGTATATGTTTCTAGGAATTACAAATTACTGGTAATGGTATTGATCGGGCCAGCAATAGGTATCATGCTGTGCATGATCGGTAGGTGTCACACTGCATAGCACATATCTGTATCCACACATAAAAAATCTGTTGTGTCCATATAGCTACTTAACTTACTCTGTGATCCCCTAGGAACTGATGCTCACAAGATTAGTCCTTGCATGTGTGAGCATTATAAAATTATTTCGCCATTACTGTGTGATGAAACTTTTTCATTTGTTTATGCTTCCTCAGTGCAGTACCTGTTTAGTAGCAGTTTCTTTAAAAACTTTGGAAATACCTCATGTGGAAAAAAAAAAAAGGAAAAGCATTGCACAGAACAGGGCTGTAAACAAATTTTGGGTTTTACAATATCCCTTATCATGTTGTCGAGTGTTTCATCTCTCTTTCTGTTACTTACTCTCTCTCTCTCCCATTCTCTTTCATTCCCATTGTGAAAACTAATTGTCTGGCGACCAGTCGAAATGAGACTTAAGTCGCTGGGCTAGAACAGAGAAATTGGGCTTTGATTGCGATGAGGGGGTCAGACATCGAAATGTTTTTTTATTGCAGAAATTCGAAAGTGCATTCATTTCTGAACAAGACAATATCAGTCTTACCTCCAATTTCTAAATATTACTTCATTGAAATCGGGTCTGTGAAGTAGGCATGTAGATTTATGCGTTCTACCGTTCATTTAAACTCGATTTTCTCAGAATTTCGGTCACTGCTGGGAGGTTCCCCTTTGTCTCTTTAGACTGCAATATCTCTGGCTAGAATAAAGCTAGCTCAGAACATTTTTAACCACCTGAAAAGGTATGAAATAAGTTTTCACATGATACCAGAAACTCCATATGGTGAAAAATCGACATACGTATCATTTTGACTGGCTGCGAGACAATTGTAAGTGTTGTAGAAATTCCTTTCTGCCAACAGCAATATGCTAATCAAGCTGAGGCAGTGTTTCTTGAGTCCTTGTTTTGATGCTATTTGTGATATTTTGGTCTATATGCAGATGAATGTGACTAGATCTTGCATATATGCACTGTGTCTCATCAACGGGGAATGGAATTTTCTTTTGAGGACAGATAAAGCTTATCTTTACCTTATCTCTCTCTCTCTCTCTCATGCAGTGAAATGTGTCAGGTCTTAACAAAATTCCCTCATTTGTGGACATAGAAGATTAGATCAACTGTTTTCCATTGACTGATGTCTTGGGTATCATATGTGTTTCAGTACGCAGAACTGGAGACTATCCTAGGAGATGTGGAGAGAGCCCGTGCTATCCTGGAGCTGGCTATCAATCAGCCACGGCTCGACATGCCCGAGGTGTTGTGGAAGGCTTACATTGACTTTGAGGTGGACCAGGAAGAATATGACAATGCCCGTAGATTGTACAAGCGACTCCTAGAAAGAACACAACATGTCAAGGTAAGATGACTGATACAGCTAGTTGTTGGCCAGCTGCAGAAAAAGTTATACATTATATAAAAATAAATGATTAAAAACAACTTAACCCATCACTAGTTAATGCGCCCGCTAACACACAAGCCCCGTCTTTCTAATGCGCC
>JBCEWB010140525.1:0-10949 GCA_039654565.1 Peronia peronii | reverse complement strand
TGCCCCCCCCCCCCCCCCCCCCTCCCCCAATCCTTTTTTTTCTTTTTTGGATATATTTGATAAGCTGCCGACAGTCGTCTTAGATTTTAAGACATTTTTTTAGAAATAAAATAATGATGATGATGATGGTTACGATGACGATGATGATGATGGTGATGAAGGTGGTGATGGATGATGATGATGTCATAATGATGACGATGGTGATGATGAACCAAGCGGAATCGAAAAATTTGACGCTCCACTTCAACTGTTACTTTTCATAGTAGTATTTATTCAGATTTACTGTACATTTATCTCGGTGTATTGAGTGAGTTACCAGTTTACAGACAATGGCGCGTATTTCTATGATGATTTTGACGATGCTGATGATGATGCTGATTCTGTCTTTGTTGCGCCAATAAAGAACCAAACGGTTCGAAAATATGGCCAATAACATCACTTTGTTCAATACTTCAACATATCCAGTTCTACAGTTACTTTTAGTGAAACAAATTAGATGCCGGTCGACAGTCCGTCTTAAATTTCAAGACATTTCTGATGATGATGATGATGATGACGATGATGATAATGATGATGATGATGATGATGATGATGATAATGAATTTAAGATGACAATGACAATGATGACCCCAATGATGGTAATGAAATGACAGAATGTATGTCCGTGGCGTTTCGTGCCTTCTTCTCTCACGATCACATAGGCAATAAACAGCAATCGGGGAGCTCGACTTATTTTCCCAGTACCACCCATCTGACGCTATGGCGACCGATCATCGTTTCTCGAATAACTGGACAAACCATGACATTTTTGTCCACGCTGATAGAGAAAAGCGAGTCACTTTTTTTCCCCATGTTGATGGGACTAGCAGGAGGCAGCAGTTCACTATTTTACCATGTTCGCAAACCAAAGCGATTAAAGAAAAGTACAACGCGATGTCATGGGTCATTTGTATCCATGATATCTAGGTGCAGTGGATTCATTCTGATACTCCAGACCTATCCTAGATAAAAATGGTCATATATCCTAATTCAAATCACGAATTTTCGGGATTCAAAAGATGACTGCGAACAGTGGGCTTTCAAAACGCAAGCCATCGAAAAGGCATAAATCTTACCCTGTAGCTGGTCATTTTACTATTAGGCTAGTCTCCTTATGCGCCACGCGTAGGAGATGGCCTCATTCAAATCCTACTTGACTGATTTTGGAGCGCCACTTTTTTCGGGCCAGGCAGCTACGCGTCGCGCACAAGGAGAAGTAGCTGTAGAAGGAACATTTTCGCATATCAAAAATTTTAAAAATGGGGTCTTCAGATTTCAAAATGATGCTATTGTTATTACAACCATCTCACACGCTCAAACTTTTACTTTTATGGTTTTGCTATCCAAGGATAATTTCTACATAATCATTGCCAATTTAAGAAAGGTCCTAAAATCTCAAGATGATGCTGTTAATAGCCGAATTTCAATAACCAAACATCAGATTCACTTCAACTTCCTTTTGTAGATAATTTAACAACCAACGGATATTTCTGTCCTTTTTTGTTTGTTTGTTGTTGTTGTTGTTGTTTTTTGTTTTCTTTTTGAGACGAGTGGAAAGGGGTGCGTGGATTTCAGATTGATCCAAGGGGTGTTGGGAAAGATAAGGTTTTTTTCTTTGTCTTACAGCTCCAACCTTGTCATCGCTTGGCCTCATCTTGCCTGGGCAAAGACCCACGAAGGTGACATATCCGCGATAAATATGCCCTGCAAGTTGTCACGACCCAATCTCAACACCCGATAAATACAATCAATCCTTCATATCCCACTGAGTAATGTAGAATAGGGTAATTCTCACAAATCACGGAAGTTCAAATGCTGACTATGTATCGCTGTGGATATTTAAAATCTAAAATTAGTGGATAAAACTCCTACGGTTAGTCTGTTCCCATTTTTTAGATACTTTACATAAAAAGCCCAACCGTTCCGCTACATCAATCAGTCTCACGTGGCTGCCCACTCACTGGTTTCTGACCATTCTGTGGACGTTCAGGTCTCTCGTCCATCTTTCTTTCACACTGAGAATACCGCTCTCCGTTTGATCATTGAAACTCCTTGCCACCACCTGACTTTGCTGACAGTCTCAGACTCAACATGGTAAGTGCTAGGCTGGGTATCAGGCTTCTTGTGATGACACCGGACATTCATGGTTAAGAAATGGCAATTTATGCCATAAGATACTACAATACGTGCCATATCACCACTCTATTTCCTGTTCTGAACGAAAAATCCGGTGAAAAATATGTTGAGCGAGTGTTTGACCAGACCGGTGCCTTGATTGCAGGGCTAACCACATTACATTCTTTCAGAACCAAGTGATAAGGAAAGAGATATTTTATTATCTAAGAGCTTTTAAAATCCTTTTTCTTTCCTCTCTCTCTCTCTCTCTCTCTCTCCCTCTCTCTCTTTCTCTTAACAAGAATGATACCTGCAGCGACTTGCAGAATGGCTATGGTTAACTGGTGCATGAAATTCTTGGCAAAGGTAAGTGCTATGTCTTCTCTCCTCTCTCTCTCTCTCTCTCTAACAGGAGAGATGCATGCTGTTACTTGCAGGATGGTGGTTAGATATGTCAATATGATTTGTTGTATGATATCCTTCGCAAACCGAGTGTTAAGTCTTTCCCTTTCATCATGTTCGCAGGCTTTTTCAAGACATTTGCCCGTCTTGGCAACTATTGCCGCATTCGTTGTGGCCCTCACTACTGCTCAGGTCTGCCGTGAACCAGATTATCTTCAGGCCCTGAAGAACCAAGTCCGAGACTTCTATGAGTTCTACCAGGAGCCTTCCTTCTCTGGTCTCACTGCCCAGAACCCTTGCTCTCTCACTCGGGGAAATCTCATCGCCCGTCCCCGCCGGCCCGTGTCCACCCTGGAGACCTGGCACTCTCAGAGGTCGACATGTCCCTGGTACAATTATGTGGACGAGGACTTGTATGGCAGGAGATTCCCCTGCCGCCTCGATACTGCCCGACTGTTGCGTTCCGGTCCCAGCAGCAGCAGCAGCAGCGGTCTCCACGCTCACCGACCTCAACCCTGTCTGAGAATCCCCGGCACTCGGCACCACCGTTATCAGGGCAAACTCTGCGAGAAGCTGGTCCAGCAGATGCCCGTGGTCGCCCACATAGGCTGCCGCAACGGCATCAACGACTACACTGTCACCAACATCACCATTACCGTGGGCTACACCTGCACTTTTGAGCAGGACGACAATTAAGGTTGGCTGGCTGAACTCTCAACCCTGATGTTTTTCACTGGACACGCTCGCCATTAGTCTACCCACCGAGTCTTTCAATTTTGTACAGCTAGATCATGCAGCAAAAAAAATTAAGATACATGTACCTCCAAACCTGATTACGCCAAACATGATTATCTCGTGTATTCAATTTATTTCCAGTATAATTTTTATTGCTTTCTACGCTTGGTGCAAAAAGTGTTTATGTTAAAAGGCTGTTATCTGGGCAGCAAACTGTTTTTCCAAAAGACTAAACTCTACTGGATAAAATGTTGTTTTCTGACTGATTATCCAGTGCTCTGATTAGAAGAGTACTAACAGAACATATTCACCAATTGATATAAATAACAAACGCCTTGTAAAACAAATGACCAAGACAAAGTAAGGAGCTGTAGAATAATACCTGGACACAAATACATCTTCCACTATACAGAAAACTTCCATTAATTGTCAGTTTTTCTAATTAAAAAAAAAAATTAAAGAACGAAACAATAGGAAATATCCCTCAGATGTAATTTCAGCATACTATTTAAATAATGTTATACATGTTCGTACGACACACAGCTGTTCAGAATGTGTAATAAAACTGATATTTCTCGGCCCGGAATGCCATAAAGGCGATCTCTTATTGTGTAATTTAAGAATGCCCATTTCTAAATTTGCAAAATGTTGCTTACCAGTATCATGTCTTTCACTCTTCTGATAAACATTCGTTATGCCCCGCATTCAATCACAGAAATGATGTTTCCTCTGTATCGTTTTGATTAGACATGATCATCTAATCAGAGCCAACACTTGATCACCTGATTTTTTTTTTTTTTTTTTTTGTGATATTGACTTGCAATTTGTCTTCTTTTAACATATTTAAGCACATTCACGGAAATACAGTGAAGATTTTCTGTCGTTAGTTTACCTACTCATTAAATACTACCAAGTAAACATTCACTACTCGATCACCACCACCAAATGTATGTGAAATAATAACAAGCGTACTGATTTTCTGTAAAATGCATTCATGTATTCTTCAAAATCGTAGGTTTAAACATTTCAAGTACCTCATTTTAAAATGAAGGCATCGAAAACAACAGCTAAAGTTCACAGTTTCAAATACATATTTTTTCAAAAGATTAGTTCCTAAAAAATCTAGTCACTCATTTGATTCAGTCAATAGATTAGTTAGTTAGTTAGATAAAGCTAGATAGCTAGCTAGTCAGATAGTTAGTTACTAGTTAGCTAGTTAGTCAGTTAGTTAATTAGCTAGCCAGCTAGCTAGCTAGTTAGTCAGTCAGTCAGGCACTCAGTTAATTAGTTCGTGCTTAAAAAAAGCTGTCCCAATATGTCTATAATCATTGCCAAATAATTTCAATAAAAATCACATGCTGAGCACAAATCGCTGGTGTTTGCCATGTATGACTGTGATTGTTAGTACTTGTAGTCGGTTGCATGCAATTGTGGTTCTTGTTACATACGTGAGTCCAGTGCGATACTCATGTACTGCTGCTCGTTATTTTATTTTGGTCCCCTCCGTTCCGTCCATTTACCTTTACCCCCCCTCCCCCCCTTCCCCACTTACTTTTTCCCGTCATACATCCCAACCGCGCACACTTTAACTTAATCCTACAAGTGTTAAGGAATCGATCTGGTCAAAGACTTACTCAATACCATACCTTGAACAGGAAATCCCTTCCAAATAGAATACATTTTAGTGACCTGGTAATCGCATTCAAGAGTAACTATTCAATATGTAATATTGAATACGATTCCGGTGTTATTCGATATAACTTTCGAACTTTTTTGTGATGAAAGGAAGGTTGCCATTATCGATGTCATGATATTGAATGAGATTTCTGTATTATTCGATATAAATTTCAAAACTCTTCCACGGTGAAAGGAAGCTTGTGACGATTGTGTGCCAATACTGCATAAAGCTTGCCAATCATATTATATCACCTGAAGGTACAAACTGTCATACGTGACACATTTAAATGGTGACATCACAGATACCATGACACTTCAACAGTTTCTGTCGTTAGTCGTCAAGTTAAATAACATTTGTGTAAATATATTCACATCTTAACGAGACAAAGAATGCCGAGTCACTGTTTTGAGGCACTAATCGAATGTTTTGGTCCGGTTACTCAGTCTTTCCACGTGGGTGTGTGCTATGCCACTTCGTCGCAAGATCGCAATGAAGACACCGTGATTATAACATCATATCGTGACACAGAAATTAAGAAATTTGCAAAATCGCAAGGCTAGCTATTCCCCCCCCCCCCCCCCCTTTTTTTGGGTCTTAGTTTCTTTTTTGTTTTCTATTGTATATTTTGTTCAATTCATGCCAAATTATGTATGGAGACAATTACTAGCACTTCACTAAAATACTATATTCTTCATTTTGTTATCACAATAACTTTTTTTTTTAATTGCAACTAACCAACTAATTAGCTATCTGATCTTGTTACCTAATCACTTGATCTTATCACTAATGCTGATATTAACTGACGAACGAACGAACGAACGAATGAGGGAGCTCATGAACTCAATGGTTTACAAACAGTCATTGGTTCACTCACTCAAGTCATAAACGTCTGCAGAATAGTTCATATTTGACTAAGCAAAAACCTGGAAATCCCGGGCGGAGTGTTTGTAATCCAGCTAAAAATAGAACATTCACCGATGTTTGCTACCGCTCCGGTCCTCCTCCAGATCCGACAACAAATTATCACCGGCCCCGTGCATTTTTTTTTTTTTTAATGTCAATGTCAGTGAATAGTTTGGAGTGTTTTTAACCCCATACTAAAATTAGACAGGGATTTCCAGCCCTTCGCTTTGTCGGAACAAATCTATTCAAGATTCCTAACTGAAATAAGGACGACTGTCAAATCTACAGTTCTCGTCCAGCGCGATGACTCGTTCTACGTGCACGCGGGTGATTCAGTGTTGGTCAAGAGGGCGTGTCTCGCGGTGACACATACGGTCGGTCATCTACAGCATGACTGTAATATGTCTGACTGCAATGGCTTATTCATCTACTGGTCAGCATCGGGAAGTGGGGACAAACATACATAACAAGCTCCAGGAAAGTAAAAATGACGATTAGGTTGTTGATGCGGTGTCGTGATGATGAAGTTTTGCCATCTTTCTAATCGCTGTTTTGGATTAAAATTAATGTTGTTCATATTACTCTGCGTTAGAGTTAGTATATAGTAGCCATTAGTAATACTTATCCCTATCAGTCTCGATAATCGACATAAGATAATTCTAAAATAATTATAATTTATAATTTTCAATAAAAATATGTGGACGACGGCGATGAGCAGGGCCATGATGATGATGATGATGACCACAACGACGACGACGATAGGGGGAAGGTAGAGGACGATAGAGACGAAAGCCATCGTGAAAAAAAAAAAAAAAAAGAAAATTCCTAAACACGTTCCTAAACTGAAAATGAACGCAAACATCCGAAATCTGCGCTATTATATCACACAAAACACTATAACCAAATGCATTATAATTATGAATGCTATCTTCCTCTCACTCCCCTTCCCCCTCCCCCCCTCTCTCTCTCTGTATGTGTGTGTGTGTGTGTGTCCCCCTTCTAAGTCTCACTCTCACTCACTGACCACTCTTATCTTCCCACCCACTAACTCACTATCCACCCACCCAGCCATCCGATCCACCACCACCATATAAATCGTCATATGAAAACGAAAAAAAGAAACTAACTAAACCGTGATAAAAGAAAAAAAAATGTAAAAGTAGGTTAAAAATCAACATAACACACTATCCTGAACACACAGCACACTCGCACGTAATGATCTAGAGAGCAGCTCCACAACGCGGCTTACACAGGTAAACAAACATATGGCATACATAAAACGGGAGCCTGGAAATGCATTTCGTTGGAACCCATGCCAATCTCCTCCTTTCCCATCCATTCTCTTTGTAAATCTACCGTCTCGTCCATTTTAACCTTAAAACTACACCCCCCCCCTCCCCCGGCCTCCTCCTTTCCCGCCCATATCCAAGCAGCGAAACTTTCCAGGTCTAATTAATAGGCCTGCATCTTTGGAATTCAATTACTACACCCGTCACCTAATACTACGAATGGGAGATCGTTTTGACCAGCAGTATAATATTTCCCTTTGCCAGACACAAACTGTGCGGAACAACTAGAGTAAGAAGAACAACATCATTTGACTTCTTGTCATTGGAAACATTGATTATATGTACTCAAAAAAAAAATATTTTTAAAAATATGTTCAAAATCTCTAAAATTATAACAATAACGAAGAAACATTTTCCTTGTTCACGTGAAATTTTACGAATTTTTCATGAATCAAGTTTGAAGCAAAGAGCACAACAGATATTTTGTTTTTCCTCTTTACACTGCTTGTTCAACATCTCTTGTATCTAGCCAAGGCAAGTGATAGGGCTGGTCAAAACGATATCCCTTGAGAAAACTCGTGTCCACTGAATCAATGGTGTGATTTAAGTGAGACGGGAAGAAAGTTCTCTCTCTCTCTCTCTCTATAATTTTTGAGTATTCCCTATTGGAAAAAAGTTTTTTTTCTCTCTCTCTGTGCTTTACCCTCGCCCTCGTTTCTTTCTGTCCTCTTTCCACTTTTCCCTTTTCAGCACAAATATTGTAGAATCTTCTTTAATAGATGCACCTCTAGTACTTAATCTCGTTCCTCCTCTTCTTCCCCTCCACTCCCTTTGCGCTTCTTCCCTCTGTCATTCCCTCCTGAAACCCTCATTAGACAAGCATGACCCCTTTCATATATCGGCACTTCACGCTGGGACAAGCAAGTTTTTGCCCCACCTTCTCAAAGCTAAATCCTTTAAGATCCAAGGCATCTTTTATAAGTAACTCTACAGCTGTACTGAAAATTAGTGGCCCTACAGTGAGACTAACAATTCAAGCAGCATCTCTCATATTGCATGCAGCTGTAATTTCTCTCATACTCACTAATTTATCTTATGCTCTTCAACCTCCTTAAAGTTGGACACCCATACCTAAGTAGACACGCTCACTAACCTCTGCTACCATGAAAGGAAATACTTCTCCGAATCTCAAAGGCACAACATCCATGGTCATTAATTGTGACCGAAGGAATTCATCCATCCATCCATCCATCCATCCATCCATCCATCCATCCACTCATCCATCCAACCATCCATTCATCCATTCACTGTGAGACTATTCACATGGACAGAATATTTGTCACCAGTAAGAGTGTATTGTGTGATCTTTTCTTGGTATAAACTATTCAAGATTTCATGCACATTGTTTGGTCCTACGAGCCGTACCATTTCAGATTGCAGACGGCTTACTATCACTGTAAATTCAGATTATCGCACTGTAAATTCAGATTATCGCCCCCTCCCCCCCCCCCCCCACATGTGTTCTCAAGTCTAACTTAAGACATCCATGCCTCGCCACACGGCACTGCTCACAACACTTTTACTGCCACATGGTTCTATCCTCGCCAACACTTCACGACATAAGTTCATTTCATTTCACCGAAACAGAACTAAAGCTATAATTGAGTCTATCTCAAAGGCGAATGAAAAGTAAATAAATTCACGTAGTATGTTCAACACTTAACTTCACTGCCCAGATATTTGGAGATACTTTGAGCCTACTCCTAACACCTGCAAGCCACCTACAGAAAGAAGAATCTAATGGTTCACCATGAAATAAGAAATATATATAGAGTTCCTAAACAGACAGCTATTCTGGGAAATCGACAGATTTAAACAAATTATTTAATTAACTTTGGGCAAACAAGCATTAACCCTAGGAGCATTCAGGGGCAGATCAGATCAAGAAGCCACGCTCAGATACTTCGCATTTTTAAAAATCAAATTTCTAAAGTAAATAATGCGCATATATAACAAATTTATATAGAATTCACCTAATGCTGGCTTTATGAACACCCAGTATTTTCTTAATCACGACTAAATAAATATAAAAATATGGCCTTTCCATCTTGTGATATGACTCGTACCATTTATGTTTCCACCGTTTTAATGACATCGTTAGAGTTAAAATTTTAGAGCCTATGAGGGCAGATCCCGGACACGACAGCTAGCTCTGACAAAAAGTTAAAACGTACTCCTTTCCTCCTCTTACCTCCATCTCACGCTTGAGTTTTACAACCCAGCAGCTCAGATAACCATGCAAATGTGAAATTTTAATTAATGGTTGCCTTCCGAGAAGTATTCAGATGGAAAAACTTTCACACTGAGCGTACGCAATGCATGGCTGGATGAATCCTGATGACGTCATTAATTATAGTTTGCTATAAATATACTATGATTATTATGAGAAGCCTTTCTTCGGTGTGGGGTGTGCCACACTGCGCCGTGGTCGAGTGATATGGCTTCTAAAGTATGAAACTGCTAATATTCAGAGAGCATAATATAAGGGAGTGGGAATGGGTGCTAAAAAAGGTTTGGGTAGCCATGAAACTAACTTTGGGTATATTTTTATTTATATTTAAGTTCATATTCTTTCTGGCACAATGATGACATAGGTAGTACAAGGCTGCCATATCCACAAGACAGGAAACATAATTTAAAAAGGAGAAATAGCGAGAAAATCAACACAATATTTCATGCATTCGCAATGGATCAACATCCGAACTTCTTATCTTCATTTAAATTTACTCATTCCTCTCTGATGAGACAAAAGAGTGAAAGGGTCCGACGACAAGTTATTAGATCCGCAAACGTAAAAGAAGTTATATAAGAATCTAACCTAACTTCATGAACAGAAGGAAAAATATTGTTCGCAAAGTCTTCCGAAACTCAACAAATTCTATCGGCATATACCTAAAACATCACCCTAATACCTACTTGTGAGTGATTAAAAATCGAATTAAAGCTGAGATTGAAAGAGCTTTCATACAAATTTGGGGGATGGGGTGTAGGGAAAAGGGGATGAAAACTTGCTATTGTAATCTACCACATGATCTAATTATCAGTCTGGTTCTCGACTCCCACCCGACTGTAATTTCTTAAACACATTATGTCAAAACTTTCACCCCTTCACTATTTTGCTCTGAGTGATCTTGTCACGTCAATGTCGACACCCAAAATTGGTATGATGGCTTCCCAATAGGACTTCCAGCAAACTCCAAGCTAATCCAGGCAGTGGAAGACACCAGACGTAGCTATGTTACGCCACGTCACGTTATCTTTTCGCCTTTCAGACCCTTACGGAGGGCTATCTCGACAGATCATTGACAGAGATAAAATAAAAACACGAGTGTGTGGCTGGACTATAAAGAATGTGTGTGCGTGTATTTGGGGGCGGGGGGGTTGTTCGCAAACGGTTTGCACAATAAGACAAAACTGGTCTTAAGTATCAGGGCGTCGATCTACATAAACAATCGCAATTCACCCTGCGTTTGAATTTATGTTTAAATAACACACAAAGACTAAGGGAAAATGTTCATTTTCTAAATATTTTCAAGGCCACAGTCCAACGTCTATCTGAACCTTAATTATCCCACCTTAAATGTTTAGAAGGAGCAGCCGTTGTTGTCCAAAGGAATGGTTTGAATCACTCACTTCAATAAAAAGCATGCAATTTTCTAAAATCAAAACTCCAGTTTTCTCCGGTGTGTAAAAAAATCGACATATGATGATAGGTCTCCCCCCCCCCC
>JBCEWB010140514.1:0-10949 GCA_039654565.1 Peronia peronii | reverse complement strand
TACAAAATATGGTGCATGCAAAAGGGCCTTTAATCTTTGTTTTCATCCTCACATGATCTGGCAGTGGGAATCAGTTACATGTGCAAAACCTGCTCTGTCTGGAGCAGGACATTGGTAAAAAAGGTGTTTCTTATAATTCAGCACCATTGTCTTAACAACACAGAGAACTAAGTACTCAAGGAACACTATATGGCTATCAGTTTTCGCTTGCATTATATTCCATAATAATTTGCAAACTGCTATTTAATTAGAAAAGAAGAGATCTTAAATTTCACATATTTATCGAAGTGATTGGGTCACAAACATGAACAAAGTGCAATGTAGTCTTGGTCATGTCTAATTTAAGTCTTTGGTAACTTTTTTTTTTTAAATTGATATTTGGTGACAGTTGTATCTTTTTTTTTCACTCTGTACCATTTATGACTTTGTTAATTTCCTAGTTTCTTGCATATTTTTTTGCTTCTTATGATCGTTGATGCTTATCTATGGCTCTAGTTACACCATTGAACATAGATGGAATGGTTTTTTTTTTTTTTTTATCTGTAGATGTCTTCAGTAATACCAGTTTATTTAACCTTTAGTTAAGAACAAGACAGCTTTTCTAATTCCTTTCCCATGCCCTCATTATCTGGAACTAATGAATAGTGACTTTCCTTAGCTTTCAAACAGTATGAGAGAACCATAGTCTAAGAAAACAATAGCAGATTTTGCAAGAAGAAACTGTAGGCTGTGTTGAAGTTGCCCAGGCATCATATGAAAGGAAAATTTGTATATCATTTAACTTGGATCCCTGCACAGGTTTAGGGACAGTGCTTAGTGAAAAGAAAATTTACATAGTTTATTAGCATACCATCACAACTTTGGGACTTCTTTTTATCTAGTCTTCCATTGAGATTCACAGTAAAAACTGTTTTGTAGTATTGATTGTAGTTAAAATTACTCCAAACTTTTTCAGTTTATTGTCTCATACAAATTATGATAACAAGTGTTTATGAAGGAAACAACTTACAGTTTTAAAGTGTGATACAAAGAGATGCATACACATAAGTGGTTAGAACGAGAGTGAACAGCAGTGAATTAGAGTAATAATAAAAAAAAATGAAAGGAAATAGTCTTAAGTTTAAAATTGGGAAGGGACTTTGGTCTACAGTGCTGCTGCAAACTGTAACTGATGGTGACTTTGATTTATAGTTAAAATACAACAACAAAACAACACAAGGAAATGAAATGGTGCAAGATTGAAACTAGATAGATCTGTTTTTACCCATAGACTATTACTGACAGTCAGTTTTATTTATAATTAACGAAATGAAATGAAATAGACTAGAATTTACACTAGAAAGGAGATGTGCTTGGTTCACAAACTATTACTGACAGTGACTTTGGTCTACAGGCGGTTCGCAGGCTAGTCAAGCTGGTAAGGCCATTGTTCCCACTCTGCCAACACTTCACTGATTGTGTGGACTTGTTCCTTTCTTCTTTACATGTGTTTATTCACAGCTGATCTTATAGTGTCGTCTTAACATTACTTACAAGTTGTGTGGCAAATGATGTTGATGCCCAAAACTGATTTGAAATCTGAATTTTCTCATCAAATGCATAGAAGCCAGTAATCTACATGAGGAGTTCTAGGACTGATATTTCTTAATTCTCAGTAATTAAAACTTTCAGTATGGGTAGGTAAATGGTCAGTTAAATGTAAACTTCATAACTAACACACAGACAAAACATTATATCTGCAATAAATGCAAATATAATTTGACAAAGAAAAAATTACATCTATCAAATTTCAAAGAATGTTTTTATGATGTTATTAAAAGATACTATTCAACTGCCCAGATTTTAAAAGATGCCTGACTAGAATCTAAGACTAAACAAAACTGTTGAATTTGTAGCTCTTAACCTGATCTTTATTTTTTAAATCTATCACTTATTTTTTAAATCCATCACATCACAAATCCTCTCGAATTGACAGCTTTTTCTAAAAGGAAAATGCAGAGAGTATCATACAGCACAGAAATACATAACTGAAAGGTTTTGAAAGCACACAATATAAACATGATTAAGTGAAAGAAAACTAGTCCGAGTATGTGAGATACATTTGCTATCTGCAGTATTTTTACTGTGCTGCAAAAGATTAGTCATACACAAGCAAACATCACAATGACATTATCATTAAATGTTCTCATACTTCCTTGTACAACAATGTGTAATGTAGAGTGACATCTGAAATAAAGTATACAAGTGCTAGACATAGGCTTTCAGATTTAGACTATTCTGCCAGCACATGCCTCTCTACTCTTCTTCACAGCAGAAAATATTTCATGCATGCTTCCCTTGCTTTGTCCCATGGTAAGGCCAGCTTTTTCTGGCATTTTTTGACTTTAATTTGGTGACTAATTGTAAGCAATTCCTCTCATTTTAATCAAGGGCAATACTGCCAATGAGAGAAGTAACCTATGATCAAGAAGGATAACTCATGCATGCTCTGTAAAAGTCTTGAATCTGTAGCAGTGACATCTCACATTATATAGAGGTTAATAGACTCTGTTGAAGAAAGAAACAAAAAGAAAAGAAAAAGGAGGCTCCCTCTGCCTTTCATCAGCTCTCTGGTCACATGCCTATTTACCTTGTTCCTTCTCTTCCGTTCATCACCAAATTGTCATCAGCTGACCCAGTAGTTACAACAACTGAAGATAGTAGGAATAAGAATGAGGTGAATGGTGGTGATGATGGTGATGAAGAAGAAGAAGAAGAAGATGAGAACGTTGATCCTGTAGGACACCCTTCTGGCACCGAAGACCCAGCAGGTATTATTTCGGATCCTTTTGTTGCATCCGAGCTTCCAGCCGCTCATGCCGAGAGAGCTTGATTTTATGAGCTTAACTTTGTTATATGTGTGTTATGTCTGTCTAAGAGGCTTGCTATTATGGTGCCAAGGAAAGACTGATGGTCGTTTATTCATGACCATCTCAGAGGGAAATAGGGCAGGCTAGATGGGATATTCTAAAAAATTAAAAATGCTCACTCTTTTGATAGTTTTCTTGAGGTGAAGGGCAGAGGAGGAATCATATTGTCTGGTTTCAAATGTTCAAAAGGATTATTTTGAATAAATATATTGGTTGTAAATATTTTTTTTAAGGTTGGGTTTTGTTCAAGTCAGATCTTGAGCTGATTCTATAAAAAAAAAAATAATGCTATAGAAGCAGAACAAATTTACCCTTTAGGTTTGGATGTTGAGATTAGAACAGCAAGTAACAGTGTAACCAGCATCAGAAGTCAACAAAATATGTACTCACAATTTATCTTTGAGGGAATTTAGTTCACTTCAGTGATTGAAAGGAGGGGTCAGTAGAATTTTAATTTCTAAAGGATGGCCAAATATATGAGGCTTGGAGGAGAAGGTTTGATTTTCAGGGAGATGGGGAAGGTGGGACATTTAGAATGGTGGCAACTTTGATTTTTATTTTAACAATTGCAAAATATTCATTGTAGAGGTGTGACGGGCTTTGTTTTCAGACCGACAGAATTGGGATACAAAGGTTGGTAGATATTTGATTTTATGTTCAGACCTTTTGAGAAGAGGATGGGGAGGGAGGGGAGGAGGGGGGGGGGGGAGAGGAGATGTTGATCTGAGATTGTGAGCTACTCAGAAATTTGATGTTTGGTTTGAGTGATATGGGAAAGGACCAAGTTAGCTTTAATAGCAAGCTTCTTTGATAGGTTTTCATTTTGAGTTTACTGTGGGACTACGGCTCAAAATTTGATTGCCTGACTTGACCACTGTCAGATGATAATGCTGATCACAGTCCCTTTTGTCTTCATCAGCCTTGTTTTCACTTATGCCTACATTGTTCAAAGCTTTGTTCTTTTCTTTTTTTTTTTTTTTTAAATAATTTTTTTTCCCTCCTGGTTTTCTTTAAATCTGTTTGAATTGCTTCTGTTCTGAAAATAAGCATTCATGGCTCTTTTGAATTTGATTATGTTGAGTTGATCCTTTTCTTTCTTGACCAAGAGATTTTGTTTTCTCTATTGGACTGGGTTTGTTTCAGTTTTGTTTTTTCATTTTACTGAGTGTTAGTTTACGTTTGGTTCTCATTGATTTGAAAATCATTGGAGATGACTTTATCATTTCTTTTGTTCTGTCATCACTGGGGTCAGAGATGACTCAAAAATGGATTTTGATGAAGAAAATTGAAATAGCAGACAGCATAATTATTCATTGATTCATTGGTATAATCAATTGTTCTACTGTGATATGTTGTAAATGCGTCCAATCACTCTTACAAACTGGGATGGGGGAGGGAAAATCGGTGTCAGATAGTTGCACAAGAGCTACCAAAAAGTGAGACATTTGAAATCAGATGTTGTGAACCTTACATAACTATTCTGTTCCAGCAAACATTTTAGTAATGCCTTTGTTACATTTAGTTTCTTTGTTTTGGTCAAAGATCTCTGACCCTATGTTCTCTATCATTTGATGCTTTAGGAATGAAAACGTTTTTGGTTGAAGATTCAGCTTGTATTCGGCACGTTTTCAGTTCCGTAATGCATAGGCTGCTCTCTGCTTTGTGCCAGTTTTATGTACAACTAGTATTCTCAACGACCATTGCCCTCCTGCCCATCTGATATCAACTTGCCTGTTTAGGAATGTCGAATGTCTTGCATCTCATGTTTGTACTTCATTGTCTGTAAACTTGTTGCACAGCAGTCAGTAGCATATCTCATATCAACCATTTCTTTTTTTTTTTTAGCTCTTTAAACGGTGCTCTGCATTGCGTTAGGCCTAAGCAACAGATGTATTATCTGGTATTGGACTTTCACCTAAAGCTTCTATATTCCTGAATTGTGATTGAATCCTTCCACAGCGTTTTCAGCAGTAGATGACAAAATAGATACTTGCAGCACATTTGAGCATCTGCATTTCTATAAATCATTTGTCTTCATAGTAAAATATATTTGAAATCTCTCTTGAGCACAATGAGAAGAACCTGTCTTGTAAATGACACATTTTATCTGTTTGAAACTTTCAAGGTGAGAAGTTTGTGTCTGATGTTTTAGGAAATTTCTGCTTATTCCCTTTCTATAATACCAATTACAGTTCAGTCTTTTGTGAGCTTAGTGCAAAGATAATTCCAAGATCATTAACTTTCGAAAATATCCACTCATTCAGTTCATAAAAACTTGTGGCTACTCTGTATAGATGCATGGTCGGCCATGTTAGTCCAGTATTTGGAATGTTGTTATGGTGGTGTCCAGTGGTATATTGGAACATTATTTCACCAATGCAGCCCTAGTAGTTGTCTCACATCCATCTCCACCATCAGTCATTGTGTCGGTCTCACTTCCTCCAGTTGTCTTTGCTCAAAATGTGGAAGAATTTTGAATTCATGAATCATCCCTGTGGGTTGTCATCATTGAAAGATATAATAAATGGTCATTGTTTGCAAGAGCATACATTTACTTAATATCGTGGCTGTTTTTATTGATCATGTGTACGTTAAATGGTGATAGATGAAAAAGATCCACTGAGTGAAGCAGGCAGGGGAGCAATGTCTTTTGTCACTACATTGGCGGAAAAGATTTTAGAGTCAGAAATTTGAAGTGTCCTTTCTAAACCAAAATTATTCTATCTAGCTGAAAGGGGTAAATGATGTGAAGTACCTTGAAGAGCAGTTATGTCAAATAAAGGTTAGTTAAGTGAAAGAAGTCTTATAATGCTTTGGATATTTACCATAGACCACCCACTTCTTTATCTCCATTCCTCTTCCTCCTCCCTCTCCATTTTCCACCCTCTTCCCAGGAATGGCTGATATGATGAAATAGTAATGATTGAAAATGCAAGTGTAGATAGGAGTTTGTGACAAAAGGTCATGACTTTTACCTCATGATTACATCATCACGTATGGCACTTTTGAAAACTTGACATTTTCTTCTCTTTTTTTCCTCATAGGAAGTTTTCAGATATATTTTATTTCATGTCAGATTGTGAACTTATATGATATGTGATACAAATAAAATAAATGTGAAAACCTCCTGTGTGGTAAAGAAATAAAAATAAACAAATTAGCAAAGGTGTTACTCATTGAATTCCTAGTCACACATTTTCTAAAAGGGTCACTGCCCCCTGTCATAGTCTCCTAACTGTGAGACAAGACATATCTTTGTACCATCTAAGTCAATAAAACAAAACAATTAGTCAGATCCCTACTGTGATCCTTTTCTTCCTCATGACTCCACATTTGAGGTGTGGATTCTTCTTCCTTCCCTTTTTTTCTGTTTGCTCAGTCCAGTTGTCACCCAGCCCAACTCCTGAAGGTTTTTGCCGACTGATCACATTCTGTATGTCCCCAGTTAGAAAAGAAATAATGTGAAAAGAGAGCACAGCAAATTGATGGTAAAAAGGGATACTGTGATTTGATTTTGAATAAATATGAAACAAATGTATCTGATGGGGAAAAAGACTTTGGTGAATGGAGGACAATTTGCAATACAGCGCAGTCAGTTAATGAAACATCTGATTTTTTTTCTTTTCCCAATCAAGGAATCTGTGAACTGGAAAGGACAAATTTATAGCTTAAACAAACCAGTAAAGGTGATTGACTCTAAGCCACACATTTTCTAAACACTTGGAACAGTTCAGTTGTCACAAAATCGGCTGATAATTAACAAAGTGAAAACAATTTTGAGTATGGCTCAAACAAAAATGTCTGTCTCGTTGCATTTGCTGTTGGAGTTAAAGACCAAAAAAAAAGGTATCAGCATGAAGCAAAAATGACTAGTACAAAATGACATGCACACATTTGCGGTTATGTTTCACTCCATATTATTTAGCGTCGGCCTTTCCCAAGATAAAGCAGAGATATGAAAGAGACCAGACAGTAAGCAGAGAGAAAGGAAAGAATAACAATTTAGCACAGTGGATGAAAATAGTAGAGATTTTGGATAACTATCACATGTGAAATATAGTGCTCAAGCTTTTTCTGAACTCCAGCCCTTTCAGAATGCTGTGTTTGTCTGTGTTGTAATTAGGTGGCATTTGTGTGTCAAAGTTTACATTGAGTATAATGCCATCTCAGCATCACTCTTGTGATATAGTATATCGTCTACTAGATGAACAGGCACCTGTCTCATAAGATAATTAAAATGGTAGAATAACATAGCAACGCCCACTCAATGTACTCAACATACACAACCTGTTAGCAATCATTTTTATATAGAATAACACAAATATGTAGTTGGTAGTTAATTTGTCTCTGAATATAGAAACATTTTTTGATTCTTTTAGAAATAGGGTAAAATATTGCTTGACTGTATTTTTCAGTTATTTGAAACAACAACACAACAAAAAACGCATACACACTTGCACATAAAAAAAAAAACAATAAGCAATATAGTTTATAGTTTATTAGCATTATTTTCCTATTAGCGTGATCATTCAATATCACTTTACCAAGAGGGACAGACACAAAAATAGAGAATAGTGAGCTACATTTTAACGATCAGTATTATAAATCCCATTTCACGAAGGGGCATATCATTACATACGTCATATATGTCTGGATGAGATCAAAGTAGGTGTGAGAAGTAATTATTACATTCTAATGAAAGAGCTTGTATCACTGCTCATCAGTTAGCAGGAATGAGATAGGTCTCAGATGTCGTCATTTGTGTGAGAATGTAATTCTCATTTTGTGCATGCTGAAAATGGTCAAGAAGAAAAAAAAAACCTACAAGTTTTCACATGCCCCTTTGTGAGATGGACATCAAATTAGAAGTCTAGGCAATTCTGTTATGGTTGTTGTTTATGTGATGTAGTTATTTTTGTTTTGTTTGTTAATTGGAATATGGAATGTTGAAAATACATTCTCTGACAAGGATGTTCTTCATTGACGGCTAGCAGAACAGCTTGGAGATGACAGCCCACACAAGACAGACGATTTTCTCCCATCGTTAAATATCTTTACAGGAACCCAGTGATCGTTCCAGATTCACTTTGTCTTTCTCACTGTTTTGTAACCTGTTCAGACATTTTGTTTCTTGATATATTTCTTTACAACTGCATAATAATCTTGCTGATTCAAAATGTAAGGACTAAAATTTTTTGCTCATCTGTGTTGATTTTTTTTCAAAAGATCTGTGGCAGTTTTTTTTTTCAACAATACAGAACATACTGGATCTTCCAGTACAGCAGTTTATTTATCTTAATATGCTTTTGTTTAATATGGCAGTAGTCTCATGTATTCTGCCCTAAAACAATATAATGTATTATCTTATATCTGGTATACAAAGGGGATCTGTATCTAACTCCAACAATTTTTTTGTTAACAAATTCATTCCAATACTTCTCGAGAAGATTTGTAGATTTTTGTAGCTTTGCTCTCTGAGAGCTTCTGATTGACTCTTGCATGAGTTTATAGCAGCATTAAAGAAATAAGATACTATGTAGAATTGTATGCTTTTTTTTTTCTCAGTGTTCTGTCTTTCTTCCTTTTTTTTTGTCTTTCATGCTGATGATTTGTCGAAAGAAATATTTGTCAGATTCTGCTAGATTTTTGTTGAGTGGTTTTGTTGTGTAACTCAGTTGAGAATGCGTGAATGACTTACATTTTTTTTTTTCACTTGATGGCCTAAGGTATCTCTCTCCTTCAATTTTTTTTCCTGTAATTAGCTGGAATCTTTTTTCGATAATTTTTTAAAAAATGTGGCTCATGTTGGGACAGGTTTTTTCCCCCCTCAACTTTTATTTATTCCCTATAGTTGTAGGGAATGCATGGTGGAATATCTTAGCACTGGAGCAAATTTTGTGATATCTAACAGAATCCACCCAATACTGAGGGAAAGATAAAATATATTGACAGAAAAATTGCAGTATTCTTACATTTTATTAAAAATTCTGTATATTTATCCTGTTCTTCCTGCTTCATAATGCTTGGCATATTTTAGTGTCTGCGCCAGTAGTACAGTAACCCAGTAGACATAATGGATTATCTGTATATACATGACAGGTCTCTTTCAATTTGAATTTAGAATCTTTCCTTTGTATATTTATACTAACCCTAGTGTTACTGAAATTTCCATATTTATTCTTTTTGCAACATCTGTGGCTTGTTCAGTTATAATGAATAATTGAGATAAATGTGTTAAGATTCACACTATTGAGAAAAAGTAAAGAAAAAAATTAACACTAGATGTTTATTTTTATTTGCACTAAAGTGCAGATTTTGACAAGGGAATGAGGAGAAAGTGGAAAGATAGAAAGCAGATAAGCTCATAGAAAAAATACAAAAACTGTTGCCTCTATCCTGGCAAGCCAGTGCCATGTCGCAGTCTAGTGCAAGATAGCTTTGCTATTCTGAAACTAATAGTAACTATAAAGAAGAATCATTCTCAACCCCACATTTTAATTACATACAATTTACATGATCATCATTCAATTGCACTCATTTCAAACATGATACTGAACTTGAATCCATCAGTTCCTCAGTCATTTCACATTATGTTTTTAATTAGTAACTGACCTGTGGATGTGTTAACGTTGTTGTCATAGTGACATATTAGTTTTCATTCATCAAACCAGCATGCGCAGTGTTGTATTTTTATATTTCATTTCTCAATGTGGCCTCTTGTTTTTTTTAAGTTACAACCTGGCTGAAATTCATAAGCCTACACTGTTTTAGCAAATTTATCTTCACCATGTTTTCCTTTTAGTTGTAATAGACTTTTGCAGCTGTGACAGTCCAGGAAATGTTGGTGTTGCTTGTCACCACAATATGTTTGCCTTTTTTGTCAGCAGATGATCTTGTTTGTTCACTTTCTGATGAAGAATTGAGTTGACCCAGTCATTTACATTTGATATTCACCCTTCTTGTTTTCAGACCCGTCCTTCTCTACAGAGACATGTAGATTATCACCAGCAGCTACATGAATATCAATAACAACAACAATAACAATCACAACAACAATACCATCATCAACAGTCCAAAATGACTATGATGGCTGCATTTTTCCCTGGTCACAAAATCTCAGTAATAGTATTGCATGTTTATACATTTTTCTTTTCTTCTTCTTCTTCTTCTTCTTTTTTTTTTTTAAAGTTTTGTTCTCCCCTAAAGAAAAAGAGGAGATGCCATCTAGAGGTCTGCCTTTTAGCTTAAATAAATTAAAGCTGAAGAGATAAACCGTGATTTGTTTCTTATATGTGGATAACTCTGCCATTCCAGGGCATATGTGAGAAGTTTCTGCTTCTCAGCTTTACTGTCTCTGTGGACTTGCCTTTTATATCAAAAACACTATGTATCTGCATCAGTAATAACCGTTTTTATGCTAGCAAACTGATGTAATTGAACATTGACATCCAACCAGCTGAGGGCAAGGTGATGCAATTTTATGTCCAATGTCAGATGCCATATCTGCATTCTTTTCCATCTCCTATCAAAAAAAATCATTTAAAGGCTAACATTACAAAATGCAACATATATTACCAAGCATATTTATACATAGGAGTAATGATAACTTAAGACAGGCCATGCTTAAAGTTTGGAGGGTCCTTTGCTAAATGAGGAAATGTGCAGATGTGCCAGATATATTGCTCACCCTTGGGACTGCAGAACTGCATTCAAAGATTCAGCATAACTTGATTAAGTAAAGAGTGATATTGCGATACCTGTGTAATTGAAGCTTTTCTGACAAACTATTAAAGGAACCTAATAGCTCAACCACAAGCATCCGTTCTTCAAGATTGCAAGTTGATGTACAAGTATTTTGTCATTGTAAACAGTTTATTATGTAATCTGCATGTGGCTGAAGACCTTAGCCAGTGATGCATCATTTGATAGAAAGATACCCTGGACAGGCCACAGAAGTTGCAATGTTAACTCTACAAGTGCGCCGCCCGTATATATCCAACAGGTGAAACGTTCTTTATAGTGCGTATCCCGGATTTATAC
>JBCEWB010140492.1:0-10950 GCA_039654565.1 Peronia peronii | reverse complement strand
CTATCTATCTATCTATCTATCTATCTATCTATCTATCTATCTATCTATCTATCTATCTATCTATCTGTCTGTCCGTCCGTCTGTCTGTCTGTCTATCTGTCTGTCTCTGTTTGTCTATCTAGCTATCCATCTCTCTATATTATCTATTTATCTATTATTCTCATCCCTCTTTTTTGTTGATGCTGTTTTTCCTTTCCCCTTTCACTCAGGGAGCGATTACTCAACGCAAGTTGCAAAGAACTATGCGCTCTATTTATTTTTATCCTCTCTGTCTGTACTCGCCATTTCCTCCTCGTCCAGCCCTCTTTCACTCTCTTCATAACATCCATCCTCCTCCCCCAAGATTACACAAAACTAAAAATAATAGTCTTATTTTTTCCCCTTCAGCCGAACCTAGATTTCTTTGCCTAGTAAGCCCTGAGACAGTTGTGGTATTGGTGAGGGAGGCTGGCCGTGCACGTCAATTATTACGTTATTGATCTAAAGTGCGAACAGGACTACCCTCTGAGTGAGTAGCCAAAGATTACTCCCACTGAACTAAAGAACTTTAATCTAATGGAGTTTAAGACGAAATAGAAATGAAATCGAAGGATGGTAGTGTTTTTTTTTTGGGGGGGGGGGGTTTCGAGCGTATGATGCTGACACACTTACCAAAGACAGAAATTCTCAGACACTTCGAAAAAGCCAATGGATAGTTAAAACTTACAGCCGGCCCAATAGTCAGTTACCAGAGTCTTCATGATCGAATTCTCTATTAAAAAAAAAAAGTAATAATAATTTTTTAAAAAATAATAATAACTCATAAATACAAACCGGAGGAACAGACTAAGCACATCACCCCTTAAGTGAGTGAAAATATTCTATGATAGCAGGGCAAATTTCTGTTTAATTTTTCATTCATTCTATCCATCCTTGCAGAACCAATAAGACATTCACGCAAATCCTCCTGCCCCCCCCCCCCAACCCACCTCCATGCCAGTAACTAACATAGTAACAGACCGCTATCTACTAGGTCAGGATGTTCTTCAAATAGATCTCATTTTGCCACTCTTCTCAAACACTTTGCAAAACTCTTCAGATTATTGCCCTTTTGTTTATTTGTTTTCTCTTTCTCCTTTTAAAAGTATACTCTATTTCCTGCCGATTTTATTTTCTGAAGTTACGATATAAGGGCGTTTTATTTATTTGCCTACTGTTTGTTCTCTCTTAACTTCGTGTTGAGCCCCCGTGGTGCCTCCTGTCGAGTTGCGCACTAATCTTCTCCATCCGTGGCGATTGCGGGTCAGGGCCTGGGTCTCCACTAAGGTTCTCTTTGTTCACTCCTGAGTGTTGTCGGTCCATCATTTTCTTGCTTTCTTTCTACTGGTTATGTCTACTACAGGCGATGTAATAATATAACGTAACACAAAATGCAATGTCTTTATTTAGCCTGATCCACCAGCTAGCTCAGTAGAAGTCTTAACATTATTTGACTGCTTCGACGACTTCAGCTATATATGAGTTTTATGTTTTTTCCTTGTGATAATAACAGAACTTAAAGCCTTGCAAATGCCCGATGTAATTTTCCTGGCGCTGCCTTTCTGTGCCCTCTTAATTCTGTCTTCTTTGTGATAACTTTGCGTTTTTTTTGTTTTTTTTTTTTTTGTTTGTCTGTTTTTTCAATATTGCTCAAGAAAGAAAAATCATCGAATCAATGAGAAAATTGAGGTAGCAAATGTCAATAGGAATACACTGAACGATTTCACATCAGGCCAAGACCTACGAAATTAGAGGTTCAAACGACATGTCAAAGTCATTAAATCAATAAAACAATTCCTAGCGATATATCAGTCAATCTATTGATACAAGGAAATAAGATAAACATATCATTTCAAGTGAAGAACCCTGATTTAAGAAGCATAATAGAGAGCTAATTTGAATCAATTTTAAGTTATGTCTCAAGGGAAATGTAAGATGAAAGAATGATTACATTATAATAAAAGAATGATTACTTTATAATAAATGTGAGTGAGGAATATTTGAACAGAAAACACTGCCTCTGTGTTCTTGCCCATCAACGAATTCACCAACAAACGAAGGATAAATGCAACTGGGATAGAAGTAATTGAAGAGGCCTGCAAACCGGTCTATGTAAAAAAGGGAGCCAAAGAAATCGATAGGCTTGAGATATCATTCATTATCTCAAAACGACTTGCTTTTGTAAGGTTTCTCTTTTTCCCTCTCTCTCATCTCTCTCTTTTGTCTCTCTGTGTTTCGCTTTGTCTCTCTGTCTCTCTCTCTCGTTTTTAATTCATTTTGTCTTCTCATCACGCCCCCCTCTTCTAAAAGGTTTCTCTCTCTCTGTGATTTCTCCTTCCCCCCCCCCTCTCTCTCTCTCTCTCTCTGCTATCTCTTCCGCTGTCTCTCTATATTTTGTCGCGTTATTTCTCTCTCTCCTTTTTTATTTTTTAAATTCATTTTCTCAACCATCCCTCTCCATTTTTGTTTTTTTTCTTATTGTCTAGTTATCTCTTTGACAGCTTTTGACTCCCCCCCCCCTCCCCCACCCCTCCTGAAATACGCCCACCACACTGTCTTTACATATGTCAATATTTCTCAGATAGCACCATGTTATTTTATGCACTACATAGGCAGTGCACCCACCATGCATTGGTTCGAACACTCCCTCTTCATTTTCTCCTCTGTCCGCCCTTGATACGTTTCTTTGTGTTTTTATGAAGCTGCCTTTCTTCTTTCTCCTTGCTGTCTCCCAAATCCTTCTGTTTGTGTTTTTTTTTTATTTTTCATGTTTACTCCCTGGCTTTTTTGTTGTTGTTCTTATTATTGTTGTTTTGTTTTCTATCTGGCCTTTTCAGTCTTTCTTTCTTCCTTCCTTCCTTCCTTTCTTTTTCTCCTTATTTTGGTTATGAAGTTCTTTCGCCCTGTTTTTTCATATGCGGTCAACAACAACAACAGCAACAACAATAACAACAACAACAACAACAGCAACAATAACGACACAACCATAACAACAATGACAACAACAATAACAACAACAATAACGACAACAACAACAACAAAGCAACAACAAAAAGAACAGTAAAGCAAAAACAACAACAACGACAACAACAACAACGACAACAACAACATCCCACAACTCCCAATTCCTCTTTCTTCCCCCTTCACATGCTCCATCTAACCCTCCCTTATCTTCCCGTTCCCTTTTCTTCCTTCCCTTCCGTCTATCCAACCTCTACTCAAATCACTGTAATAGTCCCTTCTGCGGTTGTTTACTTGTTTATTTGTTTGTTTGTTTATGTAGAGCCTTGGCACAGTGACCGAAGCCTTTTCAGTTCTGCGCGACGTGCTCACGCGGTCCGAGACTATTGAAAAATAGCACAGGCTTGTCCTTGGCAACAATAGGAATTTTTTAATTTATTTATTTTTTCGGTTCCAATCATCGTAACAAAATGTAAGAATTTGGATTTTGTCATCAAACCAAGAATATTTCATGTCTGGTTTTTAACCCTTTCCATCCAACCCAGATCTTTCCCTTCAAACTGAACTAATGACGCCCTCACGTGGCCTAAGAATAAGTGAGATATGACACAAAATGACCGATAGACAATTCTGCGAAAATTTTCTTTGTGTTAACAAAACATGAGAATTGTTTTTTGTCATGAGACTCAAAAATATTTATTCTTGAGTTAGTACTCCATTTCACCCACCCCCCATCGTTCCCTTCAAAACTGAATTAGTGAGGCGCTCATGCAGTTTCCTGTTAAATGTCAGGCAGTCAGTCATCATAATCATCATCATCATATCGTCATTTTATAAAAATATAAGACGGCTATCGACAAATAATGAAAACATCAAAAGAAGCAAATAACAATATACAAAACAGAATATGGTAGGAAATAAATACGTTGATATCACTTAGCCAAATTTTCGAACTTAATTGGCCCTTCGTCAGGACACTCATCATCATCGTCATTTTATAAAAATGTCTTAAAATTAAGACGACTGTCTACCGGCAACAATCTAATACATCTAAACGAAAAAAAAACGAACAAAACAAAAAACAAACAAACAAACAAAACAAACCCCCCCCAAAAAAACAATATGAAGTACCCGATATTAAGTTAATTAAGCAAACTGATATCAGTGGCCAAATTTTCGAGCCCACTTGCCTTTTCGTCAGGGCATCATCATCATCATCATTTTACGAAAAATGTCTTAAACTTTAGACGACTGTCCACCGGCAACTAATCAAATACATGTGGACTTTGCATTAAAATTTAAAAAGATAACAATATTCCTTTCCTTTCACACGCTAGAACAAAACTCTTCAGACAGCTGACGGTTTTCGTCATATTCATCATGATCACCGTCGCCACCATCATTATTTGGTTGGAGTGTGTTAAAAGATCACAGACTGTCGACTGGCATTTCAAATTTAATACAAAGGCCACAAATATGGAGAAAATAAATGGCTGGTTTTTCTTCCGTGTGAAGAGTCATCATCATCATCATTTTAGAGAAGTAACTTTGAAGAACACGAGGACTGCCAACCAGTATTTAGATATTTAATAAAAAGGCCACAAAATGGAGAAAAAAAACATAAATAGATACATGCCTGGAAAAATGAACACATAAAAAGTAAAAACATAAATAACAAATAAAAAGATAAAGTTTCCAAATCTTCGAATCTTGTTGGTTCTTCTTCGGGGTAAAAAAAAAAAAAAGATCATCATCATCATTATCATCATCATCATTTTACGAAAAATGTCTTAAAATTAAGACGACTGTCCACCGGCAAACTAATCAAATATACCAAAAAAGTTGAAAAACAATATGAAAAATTTAGAATTGAGCTAATAAAATGAATTAATAACGCTAGCCAAATTTTCGAGCCCGCTTGGCTCTTTGTCGGGCAATCATCATCATCATCATAATCATCATTTTCTAAAATGTAAGAGGACGTTCTAACCGGTAACTGATCGAATACAGTTTTTTTTAAAAAAGCAAATAACAATATATGGAACTTGATGTTGATGATGATATCACTTTGAACATTTTCGAACCAACTACTCGGCTCTTCGTCAGGGCAATGAAAAATCATCATCATCATCATCATCATCATCATCATCATCATCATTTTATAGAAACGTCTGAAAAGTTAAGACATCGACTAGATCTATCCAACCTAATTGTAATAAAAGAAACAAGCAACAATCTGGTTAGAAAATGAATAGACTGGTGGGAAGAGGCCAAATATTTTAACCCGGTTGGTCCTTCCTTAGGGCAACAAAGTCAAGATATCATCATCATTATTTCCGTGAAATGTAATGTGCCTTGTAAGAGACAGCATTCATGGATCTCAGAATTACGAGTATCGGTCTTTTGGTGTTCATTTTAATGTGATGACACTCTGACCGGTTCTTTCTTTTTTTGTTAGTGAGCATATGAAAATATGTTGCCATTTACTGTGTCAGGATGTTCCTTACCTGACAATAACATCCCTTACTTTTGATACACTAGTGCAAAATGTCTCATATAGCCTTTTGGAAAACGATCAGATTGCTGTTTTATTCCAAGATTCATCTAATAAATGTAGAATTCTTCTATCTGAATCTTTTTCTCAGTGTAATTTCGTCTCCTCATTATTTTTTTGTTATCCTGCCTTGTCAGGGAGAGGTTGTTGTGTCAAAATCTGATGTTCGTAAAAACATAATATTTGTATTCATTTCTGTGTTGTTATTGTTGCATGTTCGTTTGTTTTTGTTTTTCTTTTGTTTTTCTTTTCTTTTCTTTCTTTCTTTTTTTTTTTTGGATATGATATTTTCATTCATAAAATTTGCCTGCAAGTGAGGGATATTTATTATTACTATAGTAGATTACAGTGGCCACTAGAGTAGCTCGGGAAATGCTCTCATTAGCTTAGCTAAAGCCAGTACATTTAGATCAAAGTGGACTGAATGACTGGCATGACATTATACCTCTCTCATTGTCACTCACTCAGACTTTGTTTCTGCGGCTGTCAATTTACCGTATGTTAGCTATATTATTCTCTCATAAAACCTACTGTCCTTCAGATTTAAAGAAGATCGCTGAGTGCGTCTTGAGATGACGGTTAAGATGCCCGCAAGCATATTGTATTCTATATGGCAAATTTAGGTCAGTGTCTGTCAGTGACATTACGATTATCGGCTTGTATCATCATTCTGCAAATTCTATCCTGTTAGCTATAAATATTGCTCTTCGTGACCGTTTTTGTCTTTGCCCGAGCACTCTGTTGTGAAAATCTAGAGTAATAAAATATTTGAAAGGAGGCGGCATAATTGGATGTCGGTACCCGTCTGGTTATACAGGCTAATAAAACAGCGGTGTCTGATGGTTTGAATTTCAACAAAATGGCTAATGCCACGGTCACTTACCGGGATTTCTCTGCAATAAGATATCCCGCTGCTGAGAGAAAATGGGTGTTAGGAAAGGGGGGAGGAGGGTAAAGAGGAGAAAGAGAGCGAGGGAGAGAAAGAGAAAGAGAGAGATGGATAAGGAGAGAAGAAAGTAGGAAAGATAAGGAGAAAGAGGTAAAGACAAAGAGAGGGAGAGAAAGAAATAGAGAGGGGAGAAAAGGATGACACACAGAGAAGGACTGAGAGAGAGAGAGAGAGAGAACATCAGAGAGATAGGGCTGATAAGATGGAGACCGAGTCTTGGTATGTGCCTTACATTTTATAGACACAGAAAAAATTAAATACGAGTAAATTACTTTAGTGTGATGACAAAATATGTTGTTAATGGTTTTGTTAATATTCCTGAAATTCAATGGAAAATTTTGGCTATGAGTCAGTTTGTGCTATTTCTCAATTATTTTGGCCCATCAACTCTTTGTTGAAAACGAAACCTGTCTTTCATTTACCCTTAACCACCACAGACAAAACAACCCATTTATAGACAATCTGAGAGCAGTATGATCATGACAGAGCTTGCAGGATGAACAGGGAAGCCGATTGTGCAGCCTTGTCTTAATGGAACTGACAGACAAAGTGGTGAAATCACCCATATAGATTATGACACTAAGGTTTATGTTTTTCCTGCAGTTGTAGTCGCCAACTGAGGGGGCATCCAGAGTGTGCGACGGCAGGGATTATTAAAAGACAGTCAAGTTAATATAACAGAATCATTCTATTCGTGTCTGCCTGCCTTTTAAATGCGACTGCCGTTTGTTACTATCAGCATTGCTATTTGTCGTTATCATCGTTGTCGTTCTTCCTGCTCCTGCTTCTTCCTCTTTTTCTTCTTTTTATTTTTATATATTTTATGATTTTTTTTCTTTCACTTTTTTTCTTCTTTTTCTTCTCTCTCTCTCTCTCTCTCTTTTTCTTCTTCTTCTGTGGGAATGTATTTTTCACTGATGCTAAATTTTGATACAGCTGTAAAAGGGAGAAACTAAGCCAAACATGAACGATTCAGATGACCGTGTTTGTTCCCATTCTGGATGTAAATGAGTTTACATTTGTACAGGTCATTACCAGACACTGGATAAGTACTCAGTGAAACACTTCGCCCTCCTGCACAGATGAAAATCTAGACGTGCTCATCAGCTTACGTGCTCATCAACATCTTCATCTTTTCTTTTAGATAACTTCCTTTAGGCGTTCACTCTCCTCCCGGCCAGGCTCAAGAAAATGGAATGCCATCCTGTTTTCTTGTCACAAGGGAGACAGACAGTTTCTTTGTTCTACCACCCAAACTTCAAGAAATTGACCTGTGCACACCATCATAACATGGCCTCAATTCCGATGTGTGTTTGAATCCATTAGGTGTGACAAACAAACACACAAACACACATAGGCTTCACAAAAAAATGCTTTTTTTTCCACGGCCTCACCCCCACGCCCTGCGTTCACTGTCTTCTCCCTATAAACCTTTTCGGTAACAAAACAAAATTGCTCTCTTTTTCCGAAACTATCATTTGAAGAATCGTCTTCTCTCAAATGTAGAGAACCTTTTTTTTTTCTAGTCTATGGAAAATCTTTGATTGAGGCATTTTTGAAGTCATGTGGGTCATTTTAAAGGAAAAAATGGCTACGGTCCCAAGAAACACTTGTCATTTAGTTTTGAATCTTCTGAGGCGATACTGTGTATTGTCAATGAGTCATTTTTTCAGCAAACTAGGTTGCTTCTCTTTGCCATGTACAAGAGTCGTACCACTAGCAATGCAGAGAAGGAAAAAATCACTTTTTGTCTTGTTGTTTGAAATATATAAAGCAAAAAAAAAATTCTGAAAAATTACATCATTTTAAGTTCTGTATACATCTTTCATCCACCTGGAGGCGGTTATCTGGTAAATATCACTGTGAGAAAAAAAAATTCATCACTTGGTGAATTTTCCAGAATGTTTAGTTACTTACGTTTCAAATAACAAAAGAAAAAGTGATTTTTTCCTACTTTACAAAGCTTCCTTTATACCTCTTGTACCTGGCAAAGGGAAGTAATTTGGTTGACAGTCAATGGTTTCTTTCTGCAGATGAACGATGTTTCACAAAACCTTAACGTATTAGGAAAAAAGAAACCTCTTTATCCACTGATTTGCGCTGAGATAATTCATTCATTTTTTTTCTTCATCTCCTGACGTTTCTTGTTCACAGAGTTCTTCCTGTTAATGTCGCTGTTTTTGCTCTGTTGCCGCAGCAACATCAGTATTTCCGTTGTTGTTTTTTGCTGCTTTGGTCTCTGTTATTTTTGTCGTTGCTGCTATTGTTGATTTTATGATTTGAATTTATTGTTGTATATTATTTATTTATTTGTTTATTTGTTTTTTATTATTTATTCATTTTTTTATTTGTTCACCAAGCATCTGTCTAATGTTTTCAGGCTTTTCCCGTTTGTTAGTCATGTCTACAAACTTGCAAATGTGTTTGAGTTGTATTACGTGATTATGTATGTAAGCATGTCTCGAATCGTATCTGTATACCGTGGTATGAATTTGTGTATGTTGTTGCCCATGTTTGTTTGAGGCATATTCTGTTCAACATTCTGGTCCTGCTGTAAAGCGCTTCGAGCCCTCCAGGGGTGAGGCGCTATATAAATGTCCTTTATTATTATTATTATTCATTTATTTAATTTCCAAAGTATAGAGAACTGAAACATGTTTGTCCGACTCGTGGATGGAGTTTCACAGTTAATACCAGATGAAAATATATGCCGGAAGCCGTAAAACTCCCTTTTTCTAATGTCACTTTTTTTTTCGATTCATTTTTGACGACTATTTTCTGTATTATTTATCTTATAGAACAGACTCTGATATGTGTAATGAGCAAATACGTTTATGCAATGCGCCCTTCACTGAGTAAGAAGATAAACTGTCGTTCTGCTACTGATTTCATCGAATCCTGGACTAGTGGTTGGAAAGAGACAGGCGAAAGTAGTGGATGGATGGATGGATGGATGGATGGATGGATGGGTGAATGGATGGATGGATGGATGGATGATGGATGAATGGATGGTTGATGAATGGATGGATGGATGGGTGGATTGATGGATTGATGGATGGATGGATGGATGGATGGATGGATGGATGGATGGATGGATGGATGGATGAATGGATGGATGAATGGATGGACTAAATGACCATGGATAGTGTACCCTTAAGGCCCAGAGGAGCATTTCCTTTCATGAATGTAGGTAGAGCTAATGCCGGAGAGACATGTCGTGCTGCAGAAATTGCAGTTGAACGTGATGTGAGAGGCTCCTTGGATTTTTACTTCTTTCTCTTTTGTCTTCTCTTTGAGCTCTTTTGGCCTCGCCCGATTTCACTTTTTAGAACAGAAAAGGTTCAATAAATTAGGCATATTACATTGCCTGTTGTGTTGGAAATGAAATACCGTAAATCGAAACTTCAAAATCAAGCAAAATCAAGAAGAGCAAAAGAAAGAAAGAAAGAAAAAAAGAAAAACAAGAGAGAAAGAAAGAAAGAAAGAAAGAAAGAAAGCTGATACTATTTGTCTCACAATACAAACTTCATTTGGGCTATGAAATCAGATTTTCTAGTTTTTAATGACTTGGGTTATTACTGCTATGGCTTTTTTCGTCCAAGCCGACAATAGAGGCAGCATGTGTACTGCGTTGGTGCCTTAAATGGCAATGACTTGTACATTGGATGTCTTCACCTGCCTCTGCAGTGTTTTTCATAACTGAATTTACCAATGTCTGCTGAAAATTTGCTATTTCAATGTCTGCAGTTGAAGGGTATTTTCATTGTGTTGGTCCAATTTTCTAGACTTTTTCTGGGCTGTATTCTGTGCTCATTCGTTGCTCAGTTCGGTCCTCAGTTCTAACTCGAAAATGGATAGACCAGTGGAAACAGCTACACCAGTACTTTTTTTCCCATGTCTAAGCGGCAATCTCGAATCTATTCAGGTTAGATTCGCACATATTTAAGTATCGTAGGCATTTAACATTTAATAGCAATTTTGTGAGTCAGCCATCCTCGCCAGGCTCACTGAGACAAAGAAAAAAAAAGATCTGACTTTAAGTCCTTTAAGGTGAGACTAATTTAGTTTACAAATTTTCCTCTTTGAGCAGTTCCTGGGACATCAGTAGAAGGTAACCGTTATCTAAGCGAACTGCTCAAACTAAAGATACGTCGCTCCTTCGTCCTGTCACATATAGACACAGCAAATTTCTCTGTTTTATCCTACATACGCGGAAGTAGTGAACGCCGAGGAAATATTAACGGAAGGGTGAAACTGTAAACGCACCCGTATGTATATCATGTCCAGACAAGGAGTGTGACCTTTTTTTTATCCTAGACATAACAAGCAGTTCACGCCGGACAGTCATGAGACTTTGCAATCAGAGGAACAGCGTGCGAAAATAGTTAATCCATGCAGGTAGATAGATAGATAGATAGATAGATAGATAGATAGATAGATAGATAGATAGATAGATAGATAGATAGAT
>JBCEWB010140481.1:0-10950 GCA_039654565.1 Peronia peronii | reverse complement strand
CCCCCCCCCCCCCCCCCCCCCCTCCCCCCCCCCCCCCCCCCCCCCCCCCCCCCCCCCGCCAAAAAAAGGAAAAAACAAAGATAAGTAGCATTGAATTGGGGGTCTGCTGTTATTGTTTCTATCTGAATAAGTCGAGTTGGATCAAAGGAGCTAATTCCTTTTTTTTTAAAATTAGTCCTCATTAGCCAGTTACGCATGTCCAGGGCAGGTGGAGAATTGGCATCTTTAAGGAATAGACGAATCATAAAGGAGGGTGATACAGAAATGCGATGCACATGAGGATTCTTCTACTTTGTTGGTTGTATCCTGGATGAAAAAAAAAACGATGGAGGGAAAATGCCAAGTTATCTTCTTGGCACATCCTCTCAAGTGCTATTTTTTTTTTCTTAAAAGAAAAAAGAAAGACGGAAATTTTACCTTTACAGAAATGAATGGGAATTAAACAAGACGTCGTGGGGAATGCTGGGCATGCGAGATATGCGAGCTCAAGCCTTGATTCAGGTATTGCCTACGGGATAAAAAAAAAAAATCATCAGTAAATTCATCTTCGTTTTCCGGCAAAGTAAGTGCAGTTCAGATGAAAAATCTACAAACTGTTCGTAATGCTCACTGTGGGAGTTGATAGGCTTTGGACATGGCAGTTAAACTGATTATTACAAATTGAATAGCATATTTCGATTCAAATGGCCGATGATGTTCATTTCCCATGTTTCCACTTTTTTGTCCAGAACAATATTATATAACTTTTGTTTAAGATCATCTACAAATATCAATATGACCGCTAAACCAAAGGTTGTTTTATTAAGATCCAGCCATATCCAAGAGTTCGCAAATAGCTTTAAGACTGACTGCAATTAATTTCAGACTTACAAGTGGAAAATGAGAAGAAAAAAAAAAGGCCTATAAGCTTTCATTTGTGATCACTCACACTGAACGATATGGCTAATGCAGCCCGACGACTGAGTCCTATATCTACCAGTAATTTACACAAATAATCAACTTCTGTACCAGGGTCGTTGGTGCCGGCCATTTGCTCTGTTACTGCTTTCTGCTTAGTGAGAATGAGTCTATGGACACACCTTTACTTGGCGCTCCACTGCTTATACCTTTGACCGCTGTGATAGCTGTAAATCTCAGGTCTCTGCTTGTTTCTTGTGCTGTTTTGTGCAGCCTGCATCTCGAAATTTCTTATGGATATGTGACGGCAGCAGCTGACAGGGGTGAATCACCTGAAGAGAATGAGGTTGACAGAGTAAACGTGGGTATTTTGTAGTGATAGAAAGAATTAGTTCTGATTATGAAAGCTTCTTTGAGTCTCCTGAGATATATCATGCATTTATAATTTCGAATTTTCAATTTTCACTACCTGTTCACATAACCAAAAAAAAATATATATTATCCTCAAACAATCCCCTTCCATTCCTCCTCTCTTCCTCCCATCAACGATCCATGTCACGATCTAAAATTCATACTGTAATAGCACACATTTATGTGAGTCCGAAATATTGCAGATATCACACTATATCATTATGCATCACATCGTGTAAATCTAAAAAGACTTCCAGTGTGAGATATTTACAGCCCTTGAGATACACGGTCCAACGAAACGCCACATTATATGCTTCAAACAGATTTATTTATCATTAGGAGCAGAGTAGCTGTTTTGTAGATCCATCAGATATGAACAACAGCCTCTAACGCCAAGCTTCACCCAGTAGCTTACACAATCAATACTGATGACACTATGAATCACGCCCAACCGGTAGCTGTCTGATAATATGGCCATTCTGGCTTCCAACCCTTACACTTTGTCGTAGTTAGAGCCCATCTCTGTGCTATGTCAGTATTCGTCTTTTCCCCTGTTTTCTTTCTTTTTTCTTTCTTTTCTTTCTTTCTTTCTTTCATTCTTTTTTTTTTTCAGTGCGTTTTTCAACTAAATGTTATTTATAATCCAACGCCTCTTACTCTTTTCCTGGCTAATGTGTTTTGAATAGCCGTGAAATGTTTTGTTTTTATTCGTCAAATTACCGACTGTAACAAAAAAGTCCCTTTCTTCTTTCATCCTTCTCATCCCGTAATCATGTGACTTAGCGGTTCATTCGCTGACAACTTCCCTAATTTAAGCCCCGCCACTGTTGCCGTCAGCTGCTGCATTTTGTGAATCTGCGAAGTTGAGGCCTGGCCACTCATTAAAGTGGAAAGACCACCATTTTTGTCCTTACGCCGGCCTGACCTGTCTTTTACCCACCACTATTCTTCCCATGACTATTTTTACCAGGCCGAAAATTCTAGTGACATGATCATACCAACTTAAGGGAAATTAAAGCGTATTTCTATGACTTCCAAAGATTGTCCAGGTTTGCTATAGTTCTTCATATGCTAAAAAGTCGTCATCCGATGTGTGTCGCCTGCAATAGCTAGAAACATGAAAGAGAACGAGAATTATCCATATCCTGTATTTCCCGGACATTAATACTATGAATCTGTTGAAAAATCCTCAACAGTCTCAGGGATTTGAAAGCTTCCTGAACCTGGGCTTAAATTCCTAAAGTGTAAGGTGTAGTTATTATTCCTTTGTGCAAACATAACCAGAATAAAGCTGCTCGAAGCTCACTATGAGAAGGCCATAATTAATAATTGTAAACTAGCAAGAGGATTTGGTCCCAAGTTCCAAAGAGAAAATGGGTGTGCGTAGCCATTAACCAGCTGTAGATTTTTTACCATAAACTAAGAGAATTAAGATAGTACGGAAATTATTAAACATGTTAACCCACGAATTCCCTCCTATAGTTCTTCAAAAACAACCATGCAGTTACTGATTTTGTTTGCTTGTTTGTTTCACAAACTTTTTGTTATTTTTTTTCTTTAGTTATTATTATGATTAGTAGTAATAGTATTTGTTTTGGTTTTATATTCTGTTTTAACTGAATTGTCAGAATGTTTTCCACTGCTATTGATACTTAGAGGCAATCCTAAGATGTTAGTCACGTTATTGTGTTTCTCTCATATTGACATCAATATGGTAATCCCTGAAACGTGCAATACTGTCGACTGGCTGGAGGAAATGGCAGGACAGGTTGTCGTGACGATGCGGCTTCTATCATTAATCATTCCGGGTGCGGTGACTTCTCTGCACTTTTGGCCTCAACCAGGAACTAGTGGAAGCAATGCCCGGCAGTAGATGTATAAAATATCAGAAAAAAAGTGTTGAAAGTGCTTGAAACTAATCGAACTGGTACAAATTCGTATAGATGTTTTGTGTGTTTGTGTGTGTGTGTGTGTGTGTGTGTGTGTTTTATTTCATAATATCAATTTAGTCCCTTTAGTTAGCCCGTTCATAACAATCATTTCCAAGGCAGTTGATCAATCTATGATCTATTCTCTCACTTTGGGGAATTTTTCATCATTTTATTTGTCATGGGAATATCAGATAACCAGATGCGCAAGTTACAGAGCAAGATATTTCAAAGCCTTGGGTGCCAAAACGAACGAACAAACAAACAAACTCGACAAGTAGTTCGGAAAATGTCCAGGTACTTGAAAAGGGGATACAATTCTCTTTTTAGGGCCTTTGGCATTCCTAACTTTCAAGCTGGGTTTATCAGTAGTAATAGTTTATGCGTCCATGAGAACGAGTTCCGTCCATAAAGTGTACTAACAAAGAGTTGTCTATATATGTCTAGTTTTAAATGAACCATCTTTGTTCTTTTTCATTTACACGTTTTATTACTACCATTTACAGATTTACCAAACATCAAACAGAATACATTATTGTTTTCTGTTTTTTAAATGTGGTCTTCTTCGTTTTCAAATGAAAAATGTTGGTATATTTTTCAAACCGATGCCGTTTTCGATTCGCAAATTTGCTTTCATACCTAGGGACCAAAGCGAAACGCACCCTGCCATGTGCCCTCTCTTCATAGTGAACTTCGGTGTAATTCCAACAGATGATTTCTAAATGTGTTCAAATATCTCAGCAAAGGCAGTGAATGCGTATTGCCAATTTCGTGAACCAGGTTTACACAGGACAGTTACATATCATTGTAATTCCAGATGATTTCTGTCCAGATACTTTGGCGACAGCGCAATTATTAAACCTCCAAACAAAACCTGACGCCAGTGGAGTGGGGTGAAGGCAATGACTTAACCACTGATTTCCTGCTCCTCATTTGATGTTATTAGATCTCAGGAAATGCACAGAGATTGTTCTGGCCGTGACCCGTAGCTATGTCCTTTAGCTGAGGTGCCATACGGTCTCTGTCAGTCTGTTTTGCACTCAGCGCTAAGCGCTACGATCAATAACCGTGGGCTGATTACTATTGTTTGTCACCCATCACATCAGACTGCAATGGTTCTGTTGTACTTGCTATGCCTGCCTCTGGGCACTACTGCTACAGTTTGGATGAAGTGCCGAGCGTGACCACAGCACCTACACGGCTCTCTCACAACTCACCAACTACTGTTGTTGTGATTTGTCATGTCGTTGAATGCTGGTTAGCGAGGGCGTTGACCTGGGAGCAGAGTAAGCGCAGGTTCACCCTGCCCTTCCTGTTTCCGACTGATGAATTCTATCATGGTGGTTGTGGGATTATAATACGCATGAAATATGCACAGTGCTGCGGAGGGAAGGTCCGATAGTGCCTTATCTGTAAATTGAGGTGCGTGAGTTGCTTGTATTACGGGGATGGATGGATGGATGGATGGATGGATGGGGGATGGATGGGTGGATGGGTGGATGGATGCATGGATGGATGGATGGATGGATGATGTGTGAATAATTAAGGATAAACCATTTGTTTACAAAAAAGAGTGCACGTGTGAATCGAGAGTATCATCATCTCACAAAGCACTCTATAGACAGACTAGTTTTTGATAATCTATTCCATTTTCAAACTTGTAACTCTTAGGCGAATACTGTTAGCCTCACTCATAAATAATGGCATTAACTCAGCTGTTCTATTGCATAAGCTAAGCTCTGAATACAATACTAATGCAGCAGTTTTATAACATAGGCTTCAAACACACCTGTTTTGTGTTGGTACTATAAAATAACTTGTCAGACAGTTTTGAAACCTGAGCGATGATCTTATCTATATCCTACCTACCCTAGTTGCGGGTAACTTCAGAGGTTGCAAATCAAAAAGCCTAAAAATGTTAATAAAGCAAATAGTGGATAAATTAGTCGAGGAACATAAACGCTTTGAAGCAGTTCTAATGTTTTCTTAAAGAGCAAAACACCACTGACCCTATGTTTTTTTTAAGACTCTAAAGGCCCGCCAATGCTATAGGGCGAGCACGTAATAATTTCTTGTTTAGGATATCGGCCATGTTCACTATTCAACTCCAAATTGTTACTAACTCATTCGTTTCCATCACTTCTCGGCTTTCTTTTCTTGTCCACACATAATCATGGTGATCTTTTGAATTTTTTAAAGGAGATCGGAAACATTGACATCTTTTGTAACTTTGCAGTGTAAGTGAAACAATTGTCAATGATTGTTTGCAAAACATTTAATAATAACTTTTCATATTGATATTGACTGTAGGAATGGTGGCACAGGGACGTCCTATCTGACCATCAGCCAGAACCGGACAGTGATAGTTTGAAAATGGAGAAAGCGCATTTTAACAATGGTCAAAGAGTTTTTAAAAAAAAAAGGGGGGGGGGGGCGGATGCGTTGACTTATACACTTCCCTGTTTGTTCCTGGTCATTAAATGCTATACAGTTAATTGCTAAAATGCAAATTTATTTACAAACATTATAATGGGTACAAGCTTATGCAACTGTGTCATCAAAGCCTTGCGCTGCTATAACAGCCATCTTTCTTGAGCTTGTCTTTATTCTTTTCCCAGATACAATCACCTTTGAAGAAATATACTGCTGCATCAAGACATGCCTATCCTTATCTTGTCTTTTTCATTCAATAAACGAGTATGTTTCACCTCTAAAGAAAAGTAATGCGCATCAACTCACTATGCATGCCTGCGTTATTCTTGTTTCCTTCATCACTAATATCTTGTCATCGTTGGAGAAATGTAACATTGCATCAAGACACTATGCATTCCTGTTTCTATCGCCTTTTTTCCTCGTCACTATTATCTTGCCATCTTTACAAAAATGTAACGTTGCAGCAAGGCATTGGGCAGGCATGTCTTTGCCTCTTGTGACTCGTCATTAATATCTTTTTTTCACTCTAGAAAGATATAATGCTGCATCAGGATCTGCCGAGTGGCGAGTTTTATGGCAAGAAGCATCCACTGATACTATAAAACACTCTCTCTGAATTGCAATGGGACCACCGCCCTGTGGAGTCCATGGCTGGAAGGAGGTCTGGGTTATAAGAACGGATGCTCTTCTAGCTTCGTTTACAAGGCCCTCACATTATCACAGTGCTTGCTTGTCACGTCAACAATGCTCTAGTTTGAAATCGATTTCATTCTGAATTTCATGATATTGCTGGAAGATGCTGATTCTCCGAACATCACACCTATCTATAAGACATACATATGAATATATATAATGATATATAATAATGATATATAATAATATGAGGTAGAAATATGTCGTCGCGTAAGTGCAATGAAGCCCTTAAGTACCCTATAAACTTAAACCAGCAAGTAGACTTTTTTTCTTCTCAGGATAAATATCCTTGAAAATTTGAAGAGCCACATTTTATTGTCTGAGTCAGTCCGTCATTCCGTACTTTCTGCCGTGTAAACATCAACGTTTTGATGAGTGTGCCGGAACCATAGACCATACTATTAAATAGACATGGCGCTCACGGGCAACTTTCGATCCAATTTGAGCAGCACCTGACTCTCCAACTATGGGACCCGACTGGGGAAGTGCGTTTAGCAGAAAAAAAAAAATATAGAAACACGGGATGGGTGAGAAAGGTATCTCTAACACTCTTCGCTATGAGTGATAGACTCAGAAAATTTAAAGCTTATTGAAACTGGATGTCCTCTAAATAATAATAGTAGTGAGTATTGTTAATGCTTTAATTGTGAAGGAAAACAAAATAATTATAAATCAAATAAAAATAGGGTAACAGTTGATACGAAAAGGGAATTTAAGGAAGGCCTACTGAAATTTACCACATTAATCTGATGCTCATCACTGAATCAGTGGAAAGAGTGAAGGCAAGAATATGAGAGGAAAAAAAAAAAGAAAGCATGCGTGTTTTAGAACAGAAGAGCTAGGAACCCACCGAGCCCAGCTTACTCCACCAACCGTAGCCAGCCCAGCCTTCTTCACTGTAGTATAACCCAGTTTAGGACTGAGAGGTTCAAAGATCCCACAGTTTAAATTAACTCATTCAACTTATATTTAGGAGCTGGCCTATACGATTTTGTAATTTATGTTTAAATTAATTAGGGAATGTTGATTATATTTTATTATAGGCTTACTGGCATTCACAGATAAGGGATGATTGGAGAAATGTATGGACGGACAGCAAAGAAGAGAGCAAAAGGAAGGACATAAAAAGTAAGATGGTCAAATATGTTTTCATGCCTATCACTAGAGTATACTGAGTGAATGATAGCCACAAAAAGAGTAACGATTCTCTCGTGACAAAAGAAAATAAATTGAAGAAAAAAGGTACCAGGGAGAGACAGAAAAAAAAGTTCACCCGAAGAGCTAAAGCAAACGCGATATGTTACAGTCGAACTTCGACCGTGAGACTCTACCACAGACTCAACAGTAGGGTGTGAATCAATCAACCAATCATAAATTTGAGCCTATTGAACCTAGACATTCTCCAGTTAACAATAGTAATGAGTACTGCTAATGATTTAACTACGGAGGAACTCGTAACTCAGAGAAATCACACACTGAAAATGAAATGACAGCAACTAAACTAAAACTTCGAACATTATGGGGGTGGGCTAATCTGATGACGTGAAGCCCATCTCCTTGCATTTTATAGTGCTCACGGTCGTATAAGTGTGCTCTAAGCATTTACATCTACCACATCTAATACCAAAAGAAAATGGGGTCTTGCTTGTTAATGTTGAATTGTATCAATTCCATTTTGTTTTCTTTCTGTGTATGCATTTTTACAGTGGCACCTCATTTGCTTTTTACTCACACATATACGACTCAAATAGTTTGACTTTCTTCTGTTTCTTCTGTACCTTTTTGGTTTTCAGTAATAATAATCTCTTTTCTTACCTCCTTGCCTTCCTTCTTTCGACTGATTCACTGATTAGCATCAGGCCAAATGTGTGGTAAATTTCAGCAGGCCTTCGTTCAGATCTCCTTTCGTATCAACTGTTACCATTTATTTATTTATTTATTTATTCCATAATTTAACGGTAGCCTAAACACTACTGTTATAATTTAGAGGGCATCTATGTTCATTAGGCTGTAAAATGTGTAAATTTGTGGCTCATAGTGAAAACTTTTGGTCCTAAATTTCTCATCCATCCCATGTTTTTAGTGTTTGTTTTTGTTTTTTTTGTTTTTTTTTTCATGCCCGTTTTTTTTTCTTCTCGAGTTCGGGCGGGTCCCGGGTATTAAACATGGATAATATATCGACGATTCGATGTAGTACTATAAGAAGCATCCTTTTACGGGAGAGACGAAGTTTTGTTATATATTCAAAACTTTCAGAAATAGTTATATGGATACTATGGTACTATTTAGCAAAGACTAAATCATTGAAAGGAGAGAAGAGGAAAAAGCTCTTCTCTTCAGACAATCTGCTCGATCAGATGATAAGGAGAAGGCTTTGCTATATAATGATCTTTCGACATTTTTCTTTGGTCCTTGTCTTGCACCGAACCATAGATAATAAGGTACGATATACAATATATAGTTTATGGTATTTCAACTTCTCATATTGTTTTGTTTCGTAAGAAATTCTGGAGGATATTAAAAGTTGGCTAACAGCGTTCGAAATTCAAATCATCCCATAAAACATAACAAGAAAATGTAGAGTACCATCTTCGAAGCTGTCAGCAACTGTTGTGTCATGTTTAAAGCAATTATCCTAAGACCGACAGGATTCTCAGAGACGCCTTAGCAAAACTACTCGGGGACATTTTGAGCTCTCCTGGTGGCACAGCGCCAATTTAACAGACCAGTGAGTTGAGGAAATGAATATGGCAGGGCCTAGGTTTGCTGTGCGGAGACTCCAGCCGGTAAGTGAGTCGCATTTCCTGCTGGGCCATTCAGTTCTCCAACTTCATTTTCAGATACTTTCATTTATTCATTTCCTTCCTGTCACCCGTCTTGCTTGTCCTCCGCTTTCTTCATTCCTTCTGTCAACCTTGCCGCTCTTTTAATTCTCACTCTTGCCCTCTCTTCTCTTCTTTTGATTACTGGTATCGACTTTCCAGTTCCCTTCTCTCTTTACGTTATTTCTCCCAGCTCTGCAGGCCTCGTTTATCATTCCTTCTATTTTATCACTCTTTCTATCAAATCATCATGATCTTCTTTCCCTCTGCCATTCTGTCTTGGTATCATTTCTTCTTCTATTTTTTTTCCACCACACCGTCATATTTTATTCTCTGATCCATTTCATCTGTTATTCTGCGTTTTTCTTGCCTTTTTCATTCTTTCTTTCATTTCGTCTAGCTTCCAGTCTGACTCTAATGCATAGCTTTGGCGTTGATGGGTTATATTTTGTGGAACTCATCTTGTCAGCAGTGATCGTGATAATAATTTGTTATCTACGGAGCTTTGCTGATACTGATAATACACGTTATTAATCTTACTTTTCCTAGGAGATTATGAGAATCCCGGAACATTTAGAGATTTTGTTTAACACGAGATGGTCATAACCACTTTTCTTTTCTTTTTCTTTCGCGCTTCATTTTTTTTTCATATTTATTTTTATGTTTATTACACATATATATATCTAAACATTTGGTCTCACGTTGAAAGCCATAATCAGCACAGGTCAGCAATAATGCAGGAAGATAGTGATTGGTACTCACAATATTCCGGCTGTATTACTCGATCTTTGATGAAGTATGTCTACTGATTTTCTTTGTTACTTCTTTAGAAGAAATGGCCTGGTTAATATTGTTAAAACATTTTGAAGCTCATTTTTACAGATTTTACAATTCTCTGATATTGATGAAAGTTACGTGACAAGCAATCTCTATTGCTACGTTGTTTACTCCTTCGCTGAAAGATTATTGGAGATTTTAAGTCTCTGAAGGCAATTCTGACCGGGAATTCATTAACTCCATGAGACTTTTTATGATTGGCTAAACTTGCCATTTCGACAGCCGGGCGTTCCGCGATAAGAACGTGCAGCTCCGTCTGAATTCGAGGTTTAGACGGTCCAGGCAGTGTCAAAGTTCATCGTCTTCTTCCTCTTCCTCCTTGCCTTTTTTTTTTTTTTTTTTATATGTGTGAATGTCTTCTCCATCCCCCCCCCCCCCCCCGCCCCTCCATTTTAGCCATATCATGTTGGGAGTATCCGAGGTATTTTTTTCTATCCTCTTTTGCCATTGCTGTCTCTGTATCCTGTTTTTGTTCTTTCCTTTCACTTTCCACTTCCTTGTTTTTCTCATTTAACCCTTGCTCTTTTTCTATGGTTTTCTTTATGTATCCCCATTCATGTTGTTCCCTCTTCTATTTACACACTCCAGTCCAATTTCTTTTACCCTCATTTTAGCATTTGTTATCCTCTCTACATTATATTTGGCAATTATAATAACTATAGGTCCCTTTCCATTGCAGTCACAATTCTGTGAGGCCTTCATGCAATCCAACCTGTGGAATGATCTTTGTGATATTTTTTGTTTGTTCCTGTTTTTTAAATGCCAACTCTTATAAAATATATATTCTATATACGGGTTAGATAAGTTGGGGTGGATCGATTGTTTTTTTTTTTTTTTTTTACTAATGTAAGGCGGGCAGTACGATCACATGAACAAACTTGGAAATGTTGTGGGCATGGCTGGGGGGGGGGGGGGGGGGGGGGGGTCAG